>WBNM01036817.1:15773-33310 GCA_013399055.1 Ramphastos sulfuratus | reverse complement strand
TGGAGCTTTTTCTTCTCCAGACTAAGCACTTCCAACTCTCTCAGCCTGTCCTCATAGGAGAGGAGTTCCAACCCTCTGCTCATCCTTGTGGCCCTTCTCTGGACATGTTCCATCTATCTACGTGTCCAAATAAGGCTGCCTACTAATCCCATCTGTCCTTGCAGCAGGTGAGTTTGGCCTTTTCAAAGAGGACCACGGGGCATCTTCTATGACTAACAGCAGCAGTGCTACAGTGTGATGATGGCAGACAGGAAACAGTTACTTGGGATCATCAGCAGTGAACTTTTCACAGTTCTTTCTGCACATGGCAGTGAATGCATGGCAAGCCATGCTTGGTGTTTCCCCCCTTGAATACAGGCCAGGCTCACCCCTAGGCAGATATGGAATACATTTCTGGTGTTTCTGGTCTTAAAATGCAGAAGAAAATGTATTCTAAGGGAATTAGCATTCAACTGTTTTTGGTTGTTTTTTTTTTGCCTAGTGGAAAAGCTTTAGATCTGTCTCAGGAAGAGGGCTGAAGAGCTGAATAAATTGGAGAACTTAATTAATACACAATACAAATAATATTGGCAAACATCTGAGGGAAGAGAAAAGTCCCCAGAGTGGCTGGTAATTGAACTAACCACAAAAATCAATACCCCAACAGCAACTCTGTGCTTCAGCAATCACAGCCTACCTGCCAAGGCAGCCCAGCACAGGTGATCAAAGAAATATGAATTATATTTATGGTCCTCTAATAAGTACTCTAGTTTGTGCTGCAAGATTTCACAGCAGTAAATGCCAGGCCTCCTGCATGTCCACTCAGAATGCTAACCAAGAAACCACTTCTCAGGCACTTTCCTATGTAAAATAGGATGAAGAATAAGGCTTCAACAACTAAATACTTCCAGCAATTGTTTCAAATTGCATGGAAGAGCTGAGAAAATATTTGGAATCATTGAACCTTTTGTCCTTGACACCATCTATTGAAAGGAAAACTTGTGTTCAAGTTTGTGTTTGAAGTAGTCTGAATTGCTGCAACCTGTCCTAGTGCTGCTTAGCTGAGTGTGCTTCTGCTGTGTTTCATGACAGGCCATGCTCAAGGGACTACGTCTGCCATGAAGGACACTTAGTGTACAACCAGAGAACAGGCTGTGGGTATGCTGTGGTCCCTACAGGAGGAGGGAGGTAGCAGGCACCTGAGCTACCTCTCTTGCATGCCCTTAAAGCAGCTCAGGAAGTTAACAGCAAATAAACTCAAAGCAAGGATGTTCCTATTCATGTCAGCACAATGAAGAAATTTGTTTCAGATTAACCAGACTAGGAATTAAGTCTTTTGTTTTGTTTTGTTTTTCAAATAAAAAGAAAATAATAGTAAAAATGTTCTGAGGGGGAAAGCAAGTGTTTCCAAGGATCAGGTTTTAGTTAAAATAAGATTTTAAGGAAAAGTTGTAATAAACAGTAATACAGGAAATAAATCCTCTGTCATTCACAAAATGCTTGAAGCTGTCATAAAACTTAATCCTCTCAAGATATAACCAGTTCCTAAACTACAAAACCAAATCACCTGTGTGATTTTCATACTATTTCAGCTCCCAAGTTCAGCCAGAATGACAGTGAGAACTTTTCAACTGGGAGCTGCAAGGGCAAGCATAATATCAACCTTAGTTAAACAGTTGCTCAATTCTTACTCCTTCCTAAGCTCACTCCAACGTATTTTATATGCTGTCAGAAAATGTCAGATGTATGTCTCATCTCAGAACACCCCAGTGGCCTTACTATGTGTCCTCAAATCCTGATTTGCAGCAGCAGGCCCCAATTTAAAATAGAGGGGAGGGAGGCAGTGAGATGGCCATTGCTACACTAATACATGAATATTAAAACAAATGTCTGTGATGAAATATTGCTGCTGAGACTACATAATGCAGAATAAAACACAAAGATGTCAGAAACAGAACCAGAACTTAGCAACAAAATCCAAGTGGAAGGAGAAGCCAAGAGATTTGGTCAGGTTTTGTGGTATTAGTTACCACAGTATCACAGTATCACAGTATAGCAAGGTTGGAAGAGACCTCAAAGATCATCAAGTCCAACCCACTACCACAGACCTCAAGACTAGACCATGGCACCAAGTGCCACGTCCAAATCCGCCTTGAACACCTCCAGGGACGGTGACTCCACCACCTCCCTGGGCAGCCCATTCCAGTGGGGAATGACTCTCTCAGTGAAGAACTTTCTCCTCACCTCGAGCCTAAACTTCCCCTGGCGCAGCTTGAGACTGTGTCCTCTTGTTCTGGTGCTGGTTGCCTGAGAGAAGAAAGCAACCTCCTGCTGGCCACGACCACCTTTCAGGTAGTTGTAGACAGCAATAAGGTCTCCCCTGAGCCTCCTCTTCTCCAGGCTAAACAATCCCAGCTCCCTCAGCCTCTCCTCATAAAGAGCAAAGCTCTCCTTAAAGCCACAGGACATGCATACCAGTAGCCCTTTCATTTGCCACTTTTGATGTATCCCACTGTGAAAACTTCCATCACATCTCTGACTTCATGCCTCTTAACCCAAAAAACTGAACCAAGAAGATATTTGCTGTGTTACATCTGCCTTTTGGTTGTGGCCCCACCATTGCCAGTACCATAGGGGAAAAGCCTGCTGCTATTCCTTCAAGATCAGAATCCACTGAAGGATGATGCTCAGAAACATGAGAACGTTTATGGGTGATTAAAGTGTGCTTAGAGCATTGTTTTTTCTAGGTTTAAGTCCAACTTAGATTCCAGCTCAGTTCCCATTCCTAATCCCAAATAGAGATTGTTAGGATTGTTTGAGCACCTCCCCTACAAAGAGAGACTAAGAGGCCTGGGGCTGGTTAGTCTGGAGAAGAAAAGGCTGAAAGGGGATCTAATCAGAGTCCATAAACATCTGAGGGGTGGGTGTCAAGTGGAGGGGGCCAGTCTCTTTTTGGTAGTGCACAGCAATAAGACAAGGACCAATGGCTACAAACTGGAACACAGAAGGTTTCATCTCAACATGAGAAGAAACTTCTTTACAGTGATGGTGACTGAGCCCTGGAGCAGGCTGCCCAGAGAGGTTGTGGAGTCTCCTTCTCTGGAGACTTTCAAATGCCCCCTGGATGTGCAGACTACCCTGCATGATCCTGCTTTGGCAGGGGAGTTGGACTCAGTGATCTCTGGAGGTCCTCTCCAACCTCCAACGTTCTGTGATTCCGTGAATCTGTGAACTTTGACTTTAGAGTACTAACAAAAAATAAGTTGTGCCAGACACTCTGGGCATTTTAAAATAAATCAAATTATAGTTCATGATAGGAGTTATAATAATATTTAGGTAACAGCATTATGACCAGAGTAAAGGTTGACTGTGCATCTAATTATACATTTAGCAGGTCCCTTAGCTATTCTCACTTTTAGTGTTGAGGCAATAGGATCTTTTTTTGAAAATTAAATGTTAATATGCAACGAAGGAGAAGCACTGGAAAACAAATCCATTTGAGGGCTTCATATAAACAGCTCTCTTCAAGTACAATTAAAGTGTGAGAAATCTGAAGCCATTCTTAATGTGCTAACAAGAGAGGTGATAAGCCATAGAGCAAGCTCCAGACCTGAATGCTGGATGGGCAAACCCAATTAGCTTAATATCCAGATGCAGATCATCAGGCCAGCAGAGTATTACTTTATAAACTGAGTGCTTGGCATTTAAAAAGAAAACGGTAGTGGTACTGCAGTTGCAGACTGCCCAGGGAAATCAGTGTAAGCCTGGAAAGAGGAACAGTATACGAGAATGCAGCTCTGTTATTCTGTGAGACCCAAAACGGAAGGCTGGAGCTGATATCTTCCATAGGAGAAATAAAATGGGGCAAGGATGTCATGGCACAGGGAAGAGATTTCTTGGAGAAAAAACCAACGTTTTGGAGGCAAGAGCCCATTCACAGTGCAGTGAGACAGTGTCTCAGGAGCTGTGAGATGGCCTGCACCTGTTAAACGCTTGCAGCAAAAAGTTTAGACTTTGAGGATCATCAATTCCCTCAGTATGGTGTCAGCTTTCAGGAACTTTCTCTATGCTAATGATTATTGCTAGCAACATAAACATGCTAATATTGCAGACAGTTCTGGGTCCCCAGTGCAAGAGGAACAGGGATCTACTAGAGAGAATCCAAGGGAGGGCTACAAGGATGCTGAAGGGACTGCAGCACTGCCTGATGAGGAGAGGCTGAGAGCCCTGAGGCTGTTCAGTCTGCAGAGGAGAAGGCTGAGAGGAGATCTGAGCAATGTCTATAAAGAGCTGAGGGTCAGGAAGGAAGGGACAGGGACAGCTTCTGCTCACTTGTGTCCTGGCATAGGACAAGGGGCAAGGGATGGAAGCTACAGCACAGGCAGTTCCAGCTCAACATGAGGAAGAACTTCTTGACTGGAAGAGTCCCAGAGCACTGGCACAGGCTGCCCAGAGAGGCTGTGGAGTCTCCTTCTCTGGAGCCTTTCCAGCCCTGTCTGGATGTGTTCCTGTGCCACCTTTGTTAGATTCTCTGGTCCTGCTCTGGCAGGAGGATTGGACTGGTAGACCTGCAGAGGTCTCTTCCATCCTGTCCCCTAACATCCTGTGAGCCTGTGATCCTCTGACACATTTTATTTTTATAATAATGATTAATATTCCTAGACTGCTAAAAAAAAAAAAAAAAAAAAAACAAACAAACGACAACAGCAACAAAACCACAAAATCAGAAAAAAAAAAAGCCCACAAAAACAACAACAACAAAAAAGAACAGAAAGAAAGAAAAAGAGAAAAGTAACTCATTCTACCTGCAACATTTATTATGGAATTTCATGAGAGATACTGCATTTCAGAAATAAAGCAAAATAGGAGTCTGGATGTGTATTATTCACAGTTTGCTTTTTTAAAGAAATAGGAAGGACTTTCAGATTGCTGCTGTATGAGCTGTGGCAGCTGCAGCATCCTTATGAAGAATGAGATGTCAGCTGCTCAGGCATTTAACAGTTTGTAACTCTCAAGAAATACTTTAAAGATATTTTCTCATTTTTTTAATCTTTACTGGAAACAGGACCCTTTACACACTAAATTCTGAGCTTATCTAAAAATAATCCCCTTTATCTTAATAACTATATTAATTTCTTGACCTTTTTCTTTTAAATTAATTACAGTTTTCAATTATTTGTGGATTCATAGATCCCTTCCTACATTCTTTAAGAAAATTCAGAACTTGCCTAGTAAGAAGCCATTATATCATTCCAGGAAACTAGAATAAGATTTGAACTTCCTCCATTTATCAGGAGAAAAAAGGATTTGCTTTTGTCGTTCTAATTAAACTGCACAAGACCAAAGGAGTTAGTTTCCTCTCTCAGACATTTTGTGTAGCATACCTGAGCCTGGGACTGTATTGTCTTGGTCTTATTAGTTTTACTAACTCAATCTTTTAGAGATGGCTTCAAACCTAGGTTTACGACAGGAATTGCTATGCTAGGAAAGTGTGGTTTGGGATTCAGTCTTTATGATTGTGGACTGTTATCAAGTCTGGCACAACAACAAGAGTGACAACATCTCTTCAAGCCTGTGAGTGAAATAGCAAAGTTATGATACAGGTCAGGAGTATAATGCATTAAGCAGCGTATGTGAAAAAGCCTAAAAGGAATAGAAGAGGCTTTTGCAGATCACATATGGCAGAAGTGGTGCATCTATCTGGAACAGCAGAAATGGGGAAGGCTGAAATCTGAAGGTGAGACAGTCACAGAGCTGGATGAAGGTCACAGGCCTGCAGGAAAAAGACAGCACAGGCCACAGATGAGCTCTGCCTGACAGCAGCTTTGAGTACATAATAACCCAAGCCACTGCAAAAACAGAGTTACCCTAAAAACGTCAAAAAGGAAAACCTGAAAACGTTGCTAAGTCTCCTAGTCAAATGATGACTGTTGAATAGTGACACAAATTCTGCTTATAGAACATATGGCAATAACTAATTCATGGACAGATCAAAATAAATCAGAACAAATGAAATATCCAAAATAAAGCTATCAGCACGTACATTAAAATAAAACTATACAATATGTTCCCTCATTTCTCTTCTGTGAATCTCTTTCCTCCATCTAGATAGTCCCTGATACATACACACAGGGAAGCAACCATATATCCCAGACAGAAACTTCAGATCACAGGCTGTGAGGGGTTGGAAGGGACCTCTGAAGATCTTCCAGTCCACCCCCCCTGCCAGAGCAGGACCAGAGAATCTAGCAAAGGTGGCACAGGAACACATCCAGACAGGGCTGGAAAGGCTCCAGAGAAGAAGACTCCACAACCTCTCTGGGCAGCCTGTGCCAGTGCTCTGGGACCCTTACAGTCAAGAAGTTCTTCCTCATGGTGAGCTGGAACTGCCTGTGCTGCGGTTTCCATCCCTTGCTCCTTGTCCTATGCCAGGGCACAAGTGAGCAGAGGCTGTCCCTGTCCCTTCCTTTCTGACTCCCAGCCCTCAGCTCTTTATAGACATTGCTCAGATCTCCTCTCAGCCTTCTCCTCTGCAGACTGAACAGCCTCTGGGCTCTCAGCCTCTCCTCATCAGGCAGTGCTCCAGTCCCTTCAGCATCCTTGTAGCACTCCCTTGGATTCTCTCTAGTAGATCCCTGTCCCTCTTGAACTGGGGACCCCAGAACTGGATGCAATATTCCTCCCTCACTAGGGCAGAGCAGAGGTGACTTGCTGAATACTCGATCATTTCAGTATAAAAGTGTCCAGAGCAATACTAAATTACACCTCCCCATTCAATCATCCACTTACACAATATAACATTGCAAGTCCCAAATATAAAGAAAGGTGGAGGGGAAGTGAGAACAAAAGGTATAGGCACACAAGCAGCAAGTTTCAGTTTGCTTCTAATATGAGAACCAGAGTTCAAATGGTAGAAAATCTGTCTAAGCTGTCATGAACAGTGCTCTAAAACCCCTGTGGTAAGATTATGGTTTCTGACAAAACAAAAAAAAAAGCCTTTAGATACACCTTGCACATGAAAGTTGAGAATATCTGCTCTGAGTATTGATATGTTTTTAAAATGCTTTGTGAGAAGAGCTGAGGCATTTAAGGTACTTTATAAATGAATTCTCCTCCTTTTAAAGAGGAAACTGAAATAAAAGATTGGCCAGATGGAAAAAAATTAAGAAGGCAAAAAGAAAATCTGCAAGTCATCATTGCACCAGTGACTCACAGATTATCCTCCCATCTTCTGACTCTTTTTTTTTTTTTTTTTTTTCTGTAAAATGTGGCAGAAGAAACATTGCAAAGCAAAAGAGCAGAGGGCTGAGCATGGAGCATGTCAGACAGCTGAAATTAAATGAGAGGTCAGCAGTATTTCCAGGCTGACATGCCAAAGTGCAATTTCCTTTTCCAAACTGGAGGTTAAGTGGGCCAGAAGAAACTCCACAGTAACTGCACGGTGAGGGGGGCGGGGGTGGAGGGGGAAGGGGAATGGAAAGAAGAAGAGAGAAAAACTTATTTATGAATGACAGATCCAAGCAAAAGAATTCAGGATGGCAAAAGGGACAGATATGTCTACAAAGAAACTTTCCTAGACCTTAGCACAGTTACTATAGAACAGAGAAGGAAGAAAGACTGAAGTGGGTTGTGTGTGCCTCCAGACAGGATGGCAGCAGCAGCTGGGGCAATAGCAGCAAATTATTAAATCAGTAAGTTTTCAAGTGAAACAAGAAAAGCTAGGAGGTGGAAGTGGCAGAGGTACAGGAAGTCACAGAGAAGCTGTTTAATCGGAGGCAAAAATGAATCCACCTGGAGTCTGAAGAGAGGAAGAGAAGGTAGCATGGAGGCATGATGGACAGTTAATGTCCTCCTTCCTGAACTGCAGCTGAATGGCAGCAGGTCTGGTCTTGTTGATTCCTTTCAAGCCACAGTATAAATCAAGTAGCAATTTATATTCCTATCTCTCTGAATTAGCCTTCCCTTAGGGCATCTACATTTCTTCTGCATATTGAAGTCATTTTGCTCATTCTTTGCTCTCCAACAGCTTACTGCCTTAACTGTGGATCAGCATTTAATTCTCCCCTTACCCTAGACATTAAACTTCTCACTGACCTGCAGCACACTGGCCAGGGACTCATCAGGAGAGAAAGTTAAAAATGGTTCAAAATTCCATGTAGAAAGAATGTTCCAGTTCGCTGTGCTACATGAACACAGCCTGGAATGGTCACTTCCCATTTTGTTAGAGCATTTCTCTTCACAGAGACACAAACCTGTGGCTTCTCTAAGAATTTTGCTTGGAGCTTTAGGTCAAGTCTCATCAAATTCTGCTTAGCATTGAGTTTAACAGTTATAAAGAGGGAAAGAATAGAGTTCATGTACCTTTGAAAAAGTAAATCTCTGTTTGTACTCCTGGGGAGAGAAAAGACAGGAAAGGTAGACTCAGATCTTTGGGAGAAGAACAAAAACATGCTTGAATCTCAGGGAATGAGACCTTGAAACTCCATGTATAAGTTTTAGCAGAAAGAATCTACCTCAGCCCTGTAAGAAAAACAGCAAGAGCTTTATAAGTGGATGCCAACAATGCAGAAACAGAGAGAAATCAAATTTGTATCCTATCAAGAGCAAGGTGATGTTGCACAGCAAAAAAGTGCTTCTTAGCAATGTTACTTAGAGGTGGTTACTGTGTGCTGTCCCTTACCTACATAGTAAACAATCAGTGCTTTGGGGCAATCAAGTGTGCCCCCACCCTCCTGCTGACCAGAGCCCTATCAATTTTAGGTGCCAGAACTGAATCAGAAGTGTTAGGACAAGGGGTAACAGTTTCAAATTAAAAGTGGGTAGATTTAGACTAGATCTAAGGAAACTTGTTGCATTTTTATAATAAGGTTTTTTAACAGCTGATTTATGAGGCCTCCTTTAGCAGACAACAGAAACTCACTGAAAAGTCTTTGCAATGATGTGGACTTTCCACAACTGAATTTGTCCCATTGGTGTGCAGGGCTGTCATCTTTCNCCTCACTAGGGCAGAGCAGAGGTGACTTGCTGAATACTCGATCATTTCAGTATAAAAGTGTCCAGAGCAATACTAAATTACACCTCCCCATTCAATCATCCACTTACACAATATAACATTGCAAGTCCCAAATATAAAGAAAGGTGGAGGGGAAGTGAGAACAAAAGGTATAGGCACACAAGCAGCAAGTTTCAGTTTGCTTCTAATATGAGAACCAGAGTTCAAATGGTAGAAAATCTGTCTAAGCTGTCATGAACAGTGCTCTAAAACCCCTGTGGTAAGATTATGGTTTCTGACAAAACAAAAAAAAAAGCCTTTAGATACACCTTGCACATGAAAGTTGAGAATATCTGCTCTGAGTATTGATATGTTTTTAAAATGCTTTGTGAGAAGAGCTGAGGCATTTAAGGTACTTTATAAATGAATTCTCCTCCTTTTAAAGAGGAAACTGAAATAAAAGATTGGCCAGATGGAAAAAAATTAAGAAGGCAAAAAGAAAATCTGCAAGTCATCATTGCACCAGTGACTCACAGATTATCCTCCCATCTTCTGACTCTTTTTTTTTTTTTTTTTTTTTCTGTAAAATGTGGCAGAAGAAACATTGCAAAGCAAAAGAGCAGAGGGCTGAGCATGGAGCATGTCAGACAGCTGAAATTAAATGAGAGGTCAGCAGTATTTCCAGGCTGACATGCCAAAGTGCAATTTCCTTTTCCAAACTGGAGGTTAAGTGGGCCAGAAGAAACTCCACAGTAACTGCACGGTGAGGGGGGCGGGGGCGGAGGGGGAAGGGGAATGGAAAGAAGAAGAGAGAAAAACTTATTTATGAATGACAGATCCAAGCAAAAGAATTCAGGATGGCAAAAGGGACAGATATGTCTACAAAGAAACTTTCCTAGACCTTAGCACAGTTACTATAGAACAGAGAAGGAAGAAAGACTGAAGTGGGTTGTGTGTGCCTCCAGACAGGATGGCAGCAGCAGCTGGGGCAATAGCAGCAAATTATTAAATCAGTAAGTTTTCAAGTGAAACAAGAAAAGCTAGGAGGTGGAAGTGGCAGAGGTACAGGAAGTCACAGAGAAGCTGTTTAATCGGAGGCAAAAATGAATCCACCTGGAGTCTGAAGAGAGGAAGAGAAGGTAGCATGGAGGCATGATGGACAGTTAATGTCCTCCTTCCTGAACTGCAGCTGAATGGCAGCAGGTCTGGTCTTGTTGATTCCTTTCAAGCCACAGTATAAATCAAGTAGCAATTTATATTCCTATCTCTCTGAATTAGCCTTCCCTTAGGGCATCTACATTTCTTCTGCATATTGAAGTCATTTTGCTCATTCTTTGCTCTCCAACAGCTTACTGCCTTAACTGTGGATCAGCATTTAATTCTCCCCTTACCCTAGACATTAAACTTCTCACTGACCTGCAGCACACTGGCCAGGGACTCATCAGGAGAGAAAGTTAAAAATGGTTCAAAATTCCATGTAGAAAGAATGTTCCAGTTCGCTGTGCTACATGAACACAGCCTGGAATGGTCACTTCCCATTTTGTTAGAGCATTTCTCTTCACAGAGACACAAACCTGTGGCTTCTCTAAGAATTTTGCTTGGAGCTTTAGGTCAAGTCTCATCAAATTCTGCTTAGCATTGAGTTTAACAGTTATAAAGAGGGAAAGAATAGAGTTCATGTACCTTTGAAAAAGTAAATCTCTGTTTGTACTCCTGGGGAGAGAAAAGACAGGAAAGGTAGACTCAGATCTTTGGGAGAAGAACAAAAACATGCTTGAATCTCAGGGAATGAGACCTTGAAACTCCATGTATAAGTTTTAGCAGAAAGAATCTACCTCAGCCCTGTAAGAAAAACAGCAAGAGCTTTATAAGTGGATGCCAACAATGCAGAAACAGAGAGAAATCAAATTTGTATCCTATCAAGAGCAAGGTGATGTTGCACAGCAAAAAAGTGCTTCTTAGCAATGTTACTTAGAGGTGGTTACTGTGTGCTGTCCCTTACCTACATAGTAAACAATCAGTGCTTTGGGGCAATCAAGTGTGCCCCCACCCTCCTGCTGACCAGAGCCCTATCAATTTTAGGTGCCAGAACTGAATCAGAAGTGTTAGGACAAGGGGTAACAGTTTCAAATTAAAAGTGGGTAGATTTAGACTAGATCTAAGGAAACTTGTTGCATTTTTATAATAAGGTTTTTTAACAGCTGATTTATGAGGCCTCCTTTAGCAGACAACAGAAACTCACTGAAAAGTCTTTGCAATGATGTGGACTTTCCACAACTGAATTTGTCCCATTGGTGTGCAGGGCTGTCATCTTTCTTCTTTTTTTCCCCTTTCATTTAGTTGGTTAAGCCTCAATACTGCAATTACCTAATTTCAGGCACTTTTCATTGAGAATTCTGGAAAGACTGGCTTACCTGATGCCACAGTGCAAGTTGGTTAGAATACCAATTTCTGTGTTTCTTATCCTTCTTGCACTGCAATACATTCCTCACTACAGGGCAGAATTAATTTTTCCTATCTGTTTCTTTAATACTCTGAATTCTCAACTGGAAGCCACACACTAGTGATAAACAGCAAATCAAAACTGCCACAGAAAAAAACTCTGCCACTTTGCTTTGTAGGCTCAAGTCAACGTTACAGTGTAAGCCACTTATCCTTTAATCTTTTCAGAGTAGCAGAACACTCAGAAACATATTACTCTGCCTTTGCTTTAGCAGGTGTTCAGTAGCAGCAGGCTCCCATTAAACCAGGCTGCCTTTTCCTCACGCTGTAAGAACAAGATGGGAGCATCTGCATTTGAATCCTGAGCGACCTTCCAGAGCAGGAGTACCAGCAATTATATGGTACCACTATGGGCACTCCCAGTAGGAAGACAGGTTAGCATTTTACATTTAGTTTTGTTTCATGGTAGCAGCTAATATTTGTTCTTTGCCTGCAGAGCTGGAAGCAGAAAAGGCTGCTGTCCTATGACCACAATTCCCATTAGATCTTCTGTAGCATGCCTGATTTTCAACCATCAAGTACTGCTCTAGAACACAGTACAACATCCATTCAGGTTGAGGTAGAAAAAAAAAATAGAGAATGGCTCGTAACTGTTTTACAACAAACCTGAAAACTCACCACTTCAAAAACTGCTACATGAAAAAGTTTTCTAACATGGCTGGAGATGATGAGCAGCTCAGAGCAGTTAGGCCTCTGCATCTTCTATCTCAGATTAAATTTAATCTGTTCTCCTGGATCAAAATATCCCCACTACTGTACATGATGTAAAGCTTTCTAGCAGACTGATCCTTGGTTCAGACCCCCATGCTCCCTTTCTGGTTTTAAGTCTTGTGGACACATTCCCAGATCAGAGCTTTTGGTTGCAGTTCCTGGGCTGCAGCAAGAGTAGCGTGGCCAGCAGGGCAAAGGAGGGGATTCTGTCCCTTTATTCTGCTCTCATCAGACCCCACCTGGGATACTGTGTACAGCTCTGGAGCCCCCAACACAAGAAGGACATGGAACTGCTGGAGTGAGTCCAGAGGAGTCCACGAAGATGATCAAAGGGCTGCAGCAGCTCTGCTATGAGGACAGGCTGAGAGAGTTGGGGCTCTGCAGCCTGGAGAAGAGAAGGCTTCCAGGAGACCTTGGAGTGGTCTTCCAGTATCTGAAGGGGGCTACAGGAGGGCTGGGGAGGAACTATTTACAAGGTCTAGTAATGACAGGTTGAGAAGTAATGGGTTTAAACTGGCAGAAGAGAGACTTAAACTGGATGTTAGGAGGAAGTTCTTTCCAGTGAGGGTGGTGAGACACTGGCACACGTTGCTTGGGGAGGCTGTGGTTGCTCCCTCCCTGGAGGTGTTCAAGGCCAGGTTGGAGGAGGCCTTGAGTGACCTGTATTAGTGGGAGGTGTCCCTGCCTATGGCAGGGGGTTGGAACTGGCTGAGCTTTGAGGTCCTTTCCAATCTAAACCATTCTCTGATTCTGTGATTCTTTTGAGAAGAATTTATTGAATATGAAGCAAAACCACACAAGAGAACTGTACCAAGACATGCTAATGGGAGGACTCATTTCAAAACTGCACTGCTTCCCTGTGTTGAAATGCCAACATAGGGTCCCCTTTAATTTGGGCTGTAATTAAAAATAAACAAATAGCACTTCAAAAAAATATTGAATTATGGCAGTAAGTCTGGACTGTATATGGAACATAGAAAGACATAGAGCTGTGAAAAAAAGGGATGTAAGCCATGACAACCACATGGATTCATTCACACTGCAGGAGAAACCTGCCCATCACTTAATAGTGAGGCATAGTCCACTTAATTGGTCTCTCACCATGCAGGCGGTAAGCTCAGATGTTATTTTTTCTATTTCAGCTGGGAAAGTACTGAGGAGATGTATACAAAATGTCACAAATCTATGCCTTGCCTTACAATCAGCAAAGAGATATTTCCATGACCTGAAAGTCTGCCCAACCGTTAGAGTCCCCTGAATTTGCCACTGGGAATATTATTCTCCCAGTCTGGGATCCAGCAGTTGTCAACCCTGTTCAGTTTTTTTTTCTTTCTGTCCAAAAAAGTCAGAATTTTTGCTAATGGCATTCAACCCTGATGGGCTAAGACATGGTGGTATGTGAGAGCTAAATTATTTGGTTGAAATTTTGAAGTGATTTGTGGTCCTGGGAATTAATAACTGCCAAAATATTTTTTAAAAGATGTCATTACCAAAGGAAAAAAAAATAGTATCAATCAAAAATATTCTTGTTTGAGAAAGGTCTTTTTGTCTTTAGAGATATTATTTCTTATTAGAAATAACTGCAGCAACGAAGTGAACATGGAAATTTGGGGGGGGGGAAAGAGGTCAAGTTGTCCCTTTAATTGTGCATTAAAACATTAGTCAAGCTTCTGCTATCAGATTTTCTGAATGGACTAAAGCTTATGTAAATGCTAATCTTACAGTTTTATACTCACAAAAGACTGGCAGTAATTCGGCAGGATGAGAAAAATCTTATTCAGATGAGACAGTGCTTAACCCATCCTTCCACAAACACAAACACTTCAAAAGTAAATAAAGTGATCTCACAGGTAGCACTGCCATTAAAAAGGCTACTGGAAGTGCCAATGCAAGTTTCCTTTTGAGGGGGAATGATGAAATGCATTCCTTGTGTCTAAGCCTTGCATAAAGCTTGAGACTTTGCACTTCTTTAGCTCTAATAGAATCACAGAATCACAGCAAACATCCTGTTGGAAGAGACCTCCAAGCTCATTCAGTCCAACCTTCGAACCAGCACTGCAAGGTCAACACTAAGCCATGTCCCTAAGCACCAGCTCCACAGGCTGCTTGAACACCTCCAGGGATGGGGACTCCAGCACTGCCCTGGGCAGACCATTCCAAGCTCTGAGAACCCTCTCTGGGAAGAAATACTTCCTAGCATCCAGCCTGAACCTGCCCTGCTGCAGCTTGGAACCATTTCCTCTGCTCCTGTCCCTTGCCACCAAGCAGCAGAGGCTGCCCCCTCCTTGCTCCATCCTCCCTTCAGGTAGGTAGAGAGCAATGAGGTCTGCCCTCAGCCTCCTCTTCTGCAGCCTGAAACCCCCCAGCTCCCCCAGCCCCTCCTCACAGCCCAGGTGTTCCAGGCCCTCCTCCAGTCTCCTTGCCCTTCTCTGGACATGCTCCAGCCCCTCAATGTCATTCCTGGAGTGGCCCAGAACTGAACACAACACTCCAGGTGTGGCCTCAGGAGTGCTGAGCACGGGGGGATGATCCCCTCCTGTCAATGCTGACCACCCCACTTCTAACAGGAGTGTTCTAAGTGGAGTGAGTGTGTTGTGTATGCCTTAGGTAAGCCAGGCAGCCACTTTTGTTTGGCTCATCCAACAACATGCTTAAAGAAACATTTTCAAAAAGGGCTGAACTCAGATTGAGTTTTGTTCACATCTACACTTAATACAAAACATCTGAGTCATTCTGTTTATAGGGCACAACAAAATCACTAAGCAAAGGGCAACATGGAAAATGCAGCAACTTCAAATCTACTACAGAAACACTACATTGAAATTTGTGCTTAAGGTTGTAACGCGACCTTCCAAAAAGGAGGAAAGAGAGGTGAAACAGCAGTGTACCAAACTGTAAAAGACTATGCTATGCTTTACTTCCAGCTGAGCTCTTCTTATTCTGAGCTGTCTGGCCTACGCCAAATATTAATAAACATCTCTAGGTCTCCAGACATCAACTAATCTAAATTAGAAGTAGAAACCTAAATTAGAAGTAGTACCTAAATTAGAGGTAGAAACTGAAACAGAGATTTAATAATAACTGAAGCAGACAAACCAGCTCAAAAGTGCAGTCAGGAAGGGCACTGGAAACAGAAGCACGAAAAATATGCGGGTCTACAAGGAATCATAGAATCATAGAATGGTAAGGTTGGAAGGGACCTCAAAGATCATCTAGTTGCAACCCCCTGCCATAGGCAGGGACACCTCCCACTAGCACAGGTCACTCAAGACCTCGTCCAACCTGTCCTTGAACACCTCCAGGGAGGGAGCAGCCACAACCTCCCTGGGCAACTTGTGCCAGTGTCTCACCACCCTCACTGGAAAGAACTTCCTTCTAACATCCAGTCTAAACTAATCCAAAGCCATACTTCTAGTCCAAACTGACCCATACCTGTAGTCCCACTTACTGCATTTTCCAGTAGAAGGTGCAAAGAGACTAAGAAAGACGAGAAGGATCTATGCAATTCCTGACACGCTTCAAAAATCCAAATCCCATAAAATCAGGAGAAATTTAAAAGTATCTTCTCTTACTCTTTCTATGCTGAACGTGAGAAATCAATTCATCACCAGCGGAGGCCAGAAGATCTGCAGCTGGATGATTTCATCAATCACATCTGGAACAATGCAAGCCACTGTCAGTGCCCCGAATCCGCTTCTGTGGGAATGGAAGCCCAACTCTTCACCACAGAAAGATTACTGAAGCCCTTGAATGCTAAGGGTTCTTTTAAGCTCCTCCGATGCCTCAAATCATGGTCACTCCCAGGTAAAGGTATCAGACTTGAGGAGCCAAGGGTGGCAGATCCAAATGTGCCCCTTCTGCGTTTCAGAAATTGCTCCCAATTCTTATGAAATAACCGAAAATGAAACCAGAAAGGAGATACAACACTCAGATCCCTGGCACTGCAGCCAGTCATCACCTGCTCATCTAGAAACAATTAGCCCCTCTCTTCTTCAGCTTTCCCAGAGCTGCAGGAAGACTTTTTTTTTTTTTTTTTTTTTTTTTTTTTTTTTTTTAATATCTAGGAAAAATGAGATTCAAAGCAACATGACCAACAGCCAATACACTCCAGACATGGGGAACACACGAAGAGTAGCCAGGAGCCTATAAACGTCACAGACAATTTGTGGTCTTTTGGATATTCATTTGGACGTTTTTTTAAATTCTGGTCCCTGAATTGAGGTGTTTATCTGAGAGGGGACCAGGTGCATATTAGCTATGGGTAAAAGGACTTTCAAGCTAGTATGCCAAAGCAGCAGCCTGGTATAGATTTCATTTTACTGCTTTTGTTGTTACTTGTGCTGACAGGAAAAAAGAGTCAGTAGTAAAATGGCACAAGTCATTGCTTAGGAGGTTTCTGTACATCTTCAATTCTACAGGGGTTAGGAGGACATACATGGAAAGGCAAAAGCTGTTCACCAGCAGCTGGAATCATTAATTCCCACTGAGATTCCAGTTCCAATATAGTTAACAGACAAATCCTGTTCTTCAGAAAGAAGCTTAAATTGCCTGGTCAAGCAGGCGCCAAAGCAGAAGCTGGGCCAAAAAATATAAGCTTGCCACCAAAATGTCCCCATTTGCTAACTCTCCCAAACAAGTGCTTGCAAGGTTGTGTGAGCACACAGCCTTTTGAGAGCAAAGTGAAGAGAAATGTGTATTTTTGGAGTCTTGAAAGGGCTGTTATTCCATTACCCTTCAGATTTTTCTGTTTCCAAACATTGGAACTTTCCAAATAGTGGAACTTTCTTATTGAACTGAAAACATATTTGAAATTTCTTAGAAACATTCACAGTTCAGAACAACTAAAATAGGTATAGAGTCCATTGCTAATTATCACAGGCTCAAAGGATGTGAGGGGTTGGAAGGGACCTCTGCAGATCTCCCAGTCCAACCCCTCTGCCAGAGTAGGAACAGAGAATCTAACACAGGTCACACAGGAACACATCCAGATAGGGCTGGGAAGGCTCCAGAAAAGGAGACTCCACAACCTCTCTGGGCAGTCTGTGCCAGTGCTCTGGGACCATTCCAGTCAAGAAGTTCTTCCTTATGTCAAGGTGGAACTTCCTGTACTGCAGTTTTCATCCCTTGCCCCTTGTCCTATGCCAGGACACAAGTGAGCAGAGGCTGTCCCTGTCCCTTCATTCCTGACCCCCAGCCCTGAGCTCTTCATAGACATTGCTCAGATCTCCTCTCAGCCTTCTCCTGTCCAGACTAAGTAGCCCCAGAGCTCTCAGCCTCTCCTCATCAGGCAGTGCTCCACATCATTTCTATGGCAACTTTCTTGATATGAGAAGACATTCTCTACCTCTTCTAA
>WBNM01036817.1:0-15339 GCA_013399055.1 Ramphastos sulfuratus | reverse complement strand
GGGTGTGGAGGGGGGGGGGGGGGGCGGGGGGGGTGGAGAGAGGGGTTGTGTGTGTGTCCCAAATTAGAGCAAACCACAGCTCATTCTTACAGTCACTCAGGTTTGAGTACATAGTCCTTAGCAGACAGGGATGGAACCTGAATTGGTGGGTTTCATCTTCTTCATCTGGAAGTTCCATGCAAGACTCCAGAAACCTTTTTCTGGTAAGATGCAAATTAAGATGAAGAGAATTAAAACAAAACTCATGGCAAAAGAATCATATGGCTCCTACATCCTTGACCTCAAGTTTTGCTTTCCACCTAAGGAAACTGGGTGAAATATAGAATCACAGAATGGTCTGGGTTGGAAGGGACCTCCAAAGCTCATCTACAAACCTCTCTGCACTCAGCTGGGACATCCTCAACTAGATCAGATCATCCACAGCTCTGTCCAGCCTCACTTTTAGTTTCTCCAGGGATGGGCCCCAACCACCTCCCTGGACAACGTGTTCCAGTGTTCCACCACCCTCATGGTGCAGAACTTGTTTCTAACATCAAATCTGAATCCACCCTTCTCTAGTCTGAAGCCACTGCCCTCGTCCTGTCACTGCAGTTTCTGCTCAGACAGCTGCACAAATGCATGGCCAGGCACAAAGCTGTGTGTTCCCTTAGCTCAGTGTCATGAGCTCACTGGTTTTGGGAAAGGACCGAGAGCTCATTTTAATGCATTCTTATTTTAAGGTTATTTTAGCATGTGTGTAAATAGAAAGCCTTAAAGCTGGGAGAGTACTTACATTACCTAGCCCAAGGAGCTATTTTATCACTTACTGTGAGGGCTATTCTGAGTCTGAAACAGTCCATATATGCAGAACTTGAAACAGCACAAAAGAGGTGGCAGCCAGGCACTGGCACTTGAGACAAAAGATAAAACAGACTAAATTCTAGAGCATTTTATCCCTTGGCAGCAGAATAATCAGGTTTTCGACATAACGTAAGAGGATAAGATACAGTCACAGAGCTATGTTAGCTATTCATAAGAATATTGCTTATAATGACAGTCTTTAATTGGCTCTTCCCATGTAACCAGTGCTGTCTGTTGAAAAGAACCCAAATCATTTATGAGTCAGCAAGAGCCCTTCCACTTCCAGCCATATGAGACACTCAGCAATGGATTTTACTGCAAGATGTTCTCAGCCATTACCATGAAGTTCTGACTGGCCACAATGGGCAACAAATTTCAGATGGTGAGGATGGGGATAAGGTAAAAAGAAAGCAGCCCTGGGGAAAACGACTTGAGCAGGCAGTGTGAGCTTGCAGCACAGAAGGCCAATCATGTCTTGGGCTGCATCAAAAGCAGTGCTGCCATTAGATCCACAGAGGGGATTCTGCCACTTTGCTAAGGTCAAACTCCACATTACAGGTTTTAATTCTAGGTACGACATGGACCTGATGGAGAGGGTCCAGCTCTGCTATGAAGACAGGATGAGGGAGCTGGAGGTGTCCAGCCTGGAGAAGAGAAGGCTCCAGGCAGACCTAATAGCAGCCTGCCTGTACCTGAAGGGGGCTACAAGAAGGCTGCAGAGAGACTGTTTGCAAAGGCCTGCAGGGACAGGATGAGGACAATGGCTCCAAACTAAAGCAGAGCAGATTTAGATTGGATGTTAGGAACAAGTTCTTTGCCATGAGGGTGGTGGAACACTGGAACAGGTTGCCTAGGGAAGTGGCTGGGCCCATCCCTGGAGAAATTGAAGGCGAGGCTGGAGAGGGCTGTGGGCAACCTGCTCTAGTTGAGGCTGTCCCTGCTGAGTGCAGAGGGGGTTGGACTGGATGAGCTTTGGAGGTCCCTTCCAACCCAGACCATTCTGTGATTCCATGATGTGACATGGTGAAAAGCTTTGTGTAATTCCTTCAGGTGCCCTGCCAGCAGCTGCTTCCATGGTTATCCAGGTACAGCCACCTATGAAAGCAGGAAACATGGCTAGGGACACAGGTAAGGAAATTTCATGAAGATTGGAGAAGAGAGTGTGGATCTTGTATCCTAATTCAGATTTGTTCCTAATATATGGAAAAGAGACTTCTCCTAAGAGCAGAACAGGGATTTTTCAGTTAGGCATTAACTGAATATATACTTTTTTTTTCAGGTTGATGAGAAATGACTTTTTTCTTTCTTGGTTTTTTTTCCCTTCCTTCAACAAAATTAAATGCTGAAAACCTATTTCAACTTAGGGAAAACATTCCTACAATTTCATACATGAAAATATGTATTTTTAATTTTCTTGGTGATTTTTAAAATGGAAATGACTTACCCAATTCAGAACAAAACCAAGCACATTTTTCAATAGCTTCAATTTAGGTTGGTCTGGGCTATTACTGCTCCAAAATTCAATAGTTCTTTGTATTTAGTGTTTCCCCTGGTAAGCTTAGACATGTTTTTCACTTTTGTAAAGAGGGCATTTAAATGCCTTTTTGCTATTTTTTTATCAATTAACTTGACTGTAAGGAAAAGAAAGTTTAATATAAGAAACAAAAGACAAAGTTAAAGTTTTTTTTTCCTCATCAGAAGAATGCCAGCTAAGCAAGGGGAAGGAATTCTTTTTATGTGCTTTAAAATGTTCCCCTAGATTTTCTTCCATTGCCTAAGAATGGAGAGTTACTCATTCCTGGTACCAAATTTCTAACCTTAGTTTTCTATTTCCTTTCATTTTTTCTGTTTCTTAGTCAAAAAGACCTAACAAGGAAAAGGAACAACTCCTAAAATAGTCCTGGTTTTCATATTTGTAAATGCAATTAAACTTTTCATTTGAAACTTGAGGTCAAGGATGCCATCCAAATGGACCTTGGCAGTCTGGAGAAATATTGGCCAGTGCCAACTGCATGAGGTTCAACAAGTCAAAGTGCAAGGTCCTAAACCTGGGTTGGGCCAGTTCCAGGCACAAATATAAACTGGGTAGTGAGTGGGCTGAGAGCAGCCTTGAAGAGAAGGACTTGGGGGTGTTGATAGAACTCATCATGAGCTGGCAGTACTCATGCAACCCAGACGGCCAAATATAGTCTGGGATGCATCTGGAGGAGAGTGGCCAGCAGGGCAAGAGAGGAGATTCTGCCCCTTGACTCTGCTCTTGTGAGTCCCCACCTCGAGTACTGCCTCCAGTTCTGGTGTCCCCACTGTAAGAGGGACACAGATCTCTTGGAACAAGCCCAGAGGAGTGCCACAAAGATGATCCAGGGGCTGGAACACCTCTGCTATGAGGATAGGCTGAGGGAGCTGGGATTGGTCACCCTGGAGAAGACTCCAGGGAGACCTTTGAGCTGCCTTCCAATACCTGAAGAGATCTTACAGGAAGATTGCAGAGAGGCTTTTTACAAAGCCATCAATAGGACAGGGGGAAATGGATTTAAATTGAAGGAGAATAGGTTTAGATTGAGTCTTAGGAAGAAATTCTTCACTAGGAGGGTGGCAAGACTCTGGAACGGATTGTCCAGAGAGGTTGTGGATGACCCCTGCCTGGAGATGTTCAAGGTCAGGTTGGGTGTGGCCTTGACTAACCTGGGCTAGTTGAGTGGTGTCCCTGACTATGGCAGGAGGTTGGATTAGATGATCTCTGAAGTCACATCCTGCTAAACCCTTCTATGATTCTATGAATAAACCCATTTGTCTTGTAGTTCTTTCAAATGAAACAAATAATAGTTGTGTTTGGTTGTTTTTAAAAAACAAATTCTAATTTGGAATATTCTAAAGCCAGACACAACCAAAGCCTTAAATTAAAACTGATAGCCAAGATTTCTTCTTGTTTGAGGCATTAGCACAGACCTTCTCAGCTGCTCTGGCCAACCACCTTAATCATTCTATTCTTCATTCTTAAAACAGATGTAATGATATGAGCTTGCCTAGCAGGAATGTGATCCAGCTTTACACATTAAAGACAGTTGGGTACATGAGGAAGCCTGTTTTGAAGTCAACCTGCAAGACATTAAAGGTAATTTGAAGAACAGCTAAGCAGTGCCACCTTTATTAAAAGGACTAAGAAAAATGTTTGTATCGCCATGCCATGTGCTTCAAGACTCATAGTTCTGAAAATAAGCTTCTAACTCCTAGTTAAATATTTAAAAGGCAATGTGGTTTTAAACAGCACTGATCTCAGTAGCTCCCATCTGGGATGATGAAAGATGTAGAAGCCTAATTTTCACCACACCTTTAAACATTACTTAAGGTCCAGGCCTAGATTTTCTTCTAATTATATCTGCTGAATTTTCCATCATCTGAGTATCAAAAATATTTCACTTTGCATAGAAGTGCAGATGAACATTCAAAAACCATTTAGCCTTCTCCCCCTCCCTAAGTACAACACAGCATCACTTTCTGACTTCAGTGCAGCAGATAAGAAGTCCCATCTGCTGTTATCCCTCGTCTCACAGTCCCCTTTCCAGAATGGGCAGAGGTCAAAGTCACAGCCTGAGCATCACTGGCATCTCTCATACAGGAGTGTAAAGCCTACACGTGGATAACAGAAAACAATCCTCCTTGACCAGGTAGTGCCACTGTCTTTGCAGCAGGATGCAGTTCCCTGGGTAGGATCCCACTAGTATCACTTGTCAAGGTTTTGTTGTGGCGAGGACCCAATTCTTCACTTGCAGCAAGTAACTAAATATATTAAAGAGTATGAGTGGAGGAAGGACATTGGCTTTGTTACAAAGAAGAGGAAAGTTTTCTTGCTCTTTGGCCATGCCAGGGGGAAATGTTCCTTGGAAACAGATCAAAGAGATTCCAGGCATTCCAGCACCATCACTGGGTCTACTAACTCTTGCACAGGCCTTGGACTAAAGGTGGAGGACAGAGACGTGAACATCACAAGCTTGATTTATTATTTTTCACAAAGAAGATGGCACCACAGCAAGCAAAGTTAAAAGAATGCTCAGCATAAACAATCTGAGGAGGAATGTAAAATGTGTGGATGATTAGCCTGAGATGGAGACTCTGCCTGAGCCATTTTAGGTGCTTTTGTATTTCAAAACAGCTCAAAAGTGCTGAAGTGTAAATCTGAATCTTTCCTAAGACAGGATGGTAGGAGTTGAGCCTCTGAGAATAAGGGATGCCCCAGGAAAATCTGAGAAGGGGAAAAACTCAGGGCCTTATGCAGAGCTGAATTTGAAAGGTTTCTTTATTTTTCTATCCCTTATTTTCGCACTGACTCTCAATAGCAGTTGCCTTTCTGAAAAATCAAAGGAAGATGAAGACAGATGGATCTAAAATAAACGCAGAGCTCTTACTCGTTTGTGAAAAGTACACAGATAGCTGAAGGCATAATCTGTACCTAAATTATTGAAACCCATAAGTCTTAATTAATGCTGCCACAGGATCCATTTTTCAAGCAAAGCAACAACTATTGGAGAGTTTGAGAATTGTGACCAATAGTCAATCACACTCACTCAGCAAACAAGACAGCAAATGCAGCTCTGCATAATGAAGCATCTCAGTGTCCCAAACTGATGCACTGTTATAACATCCTATTAAAAACACAGAAGCTAATCAATTCACAGGCAGTATTAGAAGGACTGACTTGGCCAGCTCACAGTAAATGCTCTGGGACAGATTCTCTACCACCAAACTTCTGCTGAGAACAGTATTTAAACAAGGCAGGCCCCATCAGACAGAGTTGCTGTGGCCAGCCTCCAGGCAGCCAGGGGGCTGAGCTGCAGCAAGCAGAGGGGAAGCAAATCATTGCAGGAAACTGTGATGCCAAAGAGTGCCTCAGCCCTTCCAAAGCACGGGTAACAGGGTCAGATTAGAGCAGCTACACTCTCCACTAAGCCTGCCACCAAGATTCAGGGATGCAGAGAGTATGTCACAGTATTGCTCAGCTTGGGAGAAAGATAAATGAAGCAAAGGCAGCAGGGGAGCCTGCAAGATGAACACTCACAGAGCAGTATGGACGACAGAGGAGGTCCCTGTTAAAATCAGCACTTGGGCAGACCTCTGTGGACAGAGACCAGCATCAGCAAAAGCAAAACCACTCAGGATAGAGTTTGCAGGCCAGTTGTGTTCTCAGCTGCTGTTCTGACCACTTCCACTGTCTCACAGGATCTGTCATCAATCCGTCCTCAGCTTTCACCCTGTCCTAAGCTGCTCCAGGAGTTTCTGGAGAAGAAGGGAGGCTGCATTATGGTGGAGGCACTACTGCCCCAAGGAAGATGTAGGCAATGCTCTCTGCCTTTACTTCCACAGCCTGGGAAGGAATTAGGGTGCAGAACAGAGAGCAACTGGACCATCTGTGATTATATATTAAATCAATCCTCTATAACACAGCTGTAATGCAGAAGGGACAAAGCTGCAGAGAGCACTCACAGGTTACAGGACACAGAATGGGAACAGTTATGGGGAACAAATGAAGGGTTAGTGCTTCTTATTATCCCTCCACAGTCATGAAACTGATCTGATTATTCCATTATCAAATCACCAGGCCCAGTTCAGTGAATTTATTTTCTATCTGCAGTCCACTCAAAACATTCCTCTCAAACCACCATCAAGCGGCACACCTTTGGTCCAGAGAGCTCTCTGCAGATGTATCTCAGTATGTTCAACTTAGCTTCACCAGAACTACTGGCAGTGGATTGAGCAGAAAGTCCATTGCTGCCACTGACACCAGCCAATAGCTTTTTTAACAGCAGGAGAAGTTTTGCAGAGAAAAGACAACACACAAGGTCATATGGAATAGCTGACCAGAAGCTGCCCATCCAGATGAAAACGGCAGGTGGATTCAACAACTATTTTCCAACTACCTAGAAATTAGGTTGTAATTCAGGCAATACTTTGTTTGCATGTCCTGCATAATCTGTTTGCAGTCTAAGAGATTCTGAGAGTCCAACGCTGAAAAATTTAATCATAGAATCACAGAATTGTCAAGGTTGGAGGGGACCACAAGGATCATCTAGTTCCATCCCCCCTGCCATAGGCAGGGACACCTCACACTAGATCAGGCTGTCCAGAGCCTCATCCAGCCTGGCCTTAAACACCTCCAGGGATGAGGCTTCCAGCACCTCCCTCCAAGGTCTCACCACCCCCATGGTGAAGAACTTCTTCCTAACATCCAGTCTGAATCTACCCATTTCTCGCTTTGTTCCATTCCCCTCAGACCTATCACTACCTGACACCCTAAAAAGTCCCTCCCTAGCTTTCTTGTAGCCTCCTTATGATACTGAAAGGCCACAATAAGGTCACCTCAGAGCCTTCTCCTCTCCAGATTGAACAGCCCCAACCTCACCCTTTTTCTTCAAGAACTTCCTGAAGATTTACTAGAGGGAGTCAACTTTATTAGCTGGAAGAACCCTTTAAAATCAAAGCATTTCAAAACCCAAAGGAACATCCAGATTGACTTTGGTAGGAGAACCATGGGACAGAATAAAAAACCAAGAAAGGAGGGTAAAAACTGAAATAGAGAAGTATGCGTTCCTCTTCTGTTCTGAACACTTCTTAGATGCCTAAGTCCTCTGCCAGCCATCATCCAGATACGTGTCAAGCTCCATTCAATCAGACTGCACACCTCTGGAGGCTGCAATCAGCAGATTATGTATCTTTTGAACTAGGCAGCAAAGAGAATGGAAAATTAGACTTCATTAGCAGGCAAGACTATCTCTAGGAAGAGTCATTTTACCTGAGTGTGAGGATTGAATCCTCCTAGCAGCTCTCCTGTATGATGTTAAGAACAGCCTAAGTGCCACATCTGAAATATGAGTGTTGAGTGATGTTCTGAAGGCACAGAAGTCCTTCAAAACAGGAGTTAGTTTCGTTGTTCTTTGTAAGCACATCTCACTCCTCTTAGCTTAGTTTGGTTTTTCCCTCTTTTCATGTACAAACAGGGAAAGTATTTCTGAGCCCTGCTATTCAAACATGAAACACTGCAGAAAGGACTGAACTCTCTCAAAATCAACTGGGAAATTCTATTTATTTTTCTGAGAGAAATTAATAAGCTTTAGAGTCAGCAAGGTCTTGAGTCATACTTGTAAATGGAACTTGGCATTTGAAATTTGTCACAGTCACCAATGGTGGGAAAGATTTTGGTCATTTCTATGCCATTAGCTTTAGATATAGTTTATGATATTTTTAAACACTTTAGTATTCAGGAGCAGGACCTTCTTTCCATTTTATGCTTGGCCTCGTTTTTCTGTCTGCCAGAGCTTCTCACTCACCTATAACAAATGTGAAAGAGATCTTAGGATACTTCCTTTTCCTTTTAATATTTTCACATACACACACTCTTTATAATCAAATAGATCCAAATGATTGGATATTAGAAGAAATTTCCTAACTAAAAAGGTTACTGAACACTGGAATAGGCTCCCTGGGGAGGTGGTAGGACCCTCACTGCTGGAGGTGTTTAAAAACCACATAGATGTGGTGCTAAACACCTCCCTGGGGAGGTGGTAGGACCCTCACTGCTGGAGGTGTTTAAAAACCACATAGATGTGGTGCTAAGGGATGTGGCCTAGCAACAGACTCAGTGTTTGATAATGGTTGGACTTCTCTTCAAGTCTTTTCCAATTGAAACAATGCTGTGAAATCTTGTGCCTGCTAAAACCAGGGAATAAACCTCAATAACGTCCAGTAGGATTAGCCACAGAACCCATGGAATAAACGTCAGAGGTCCAAAGAAACTGCCAGCAGGTCCTTATTGGAAAGTCAAGAAAAGCACAAGAGAGCTGAGCCAGCAATAGCTGCTAAATGCCCCAAATAGCTGCTCATGGTTCAGTCTGCTCATGTTGCTTTCACTGTATTAGAGCTAGCAGTACCTCCAGCTGAATGAGGTGAGGATAAGTCACTTGTGAATGAAACTATCCAAAGCAAAAAATAAGGTGCTGCAAGAATTGTTAGTGTCATGAGTACTAGAACATGGCTACATCTGAAGGTTTTTGTGGTTGGAGGTAGGAACCACTTTTTAAGGTCTTTGTCCAGCTCTGGAGCACTCAATACAGGAAGGACATGGACCTGATGGAGAAGGTCCAGATGAGTGACACAAAAATGATCAGGGGGTTGAAGCAGCTCTGCTACAAGGACAGGCTGAGGGAACTGGGGGTGTTCAGCCTGGAGAAGGCTCCAGGCAGATCTAATAGCAGTCTTCAAGTACCTGAAGGGGAGCTACAAGACCTGTTTGCAAAGGTCTGCAGGGACAGGACAAGGGCAATGGCTTCAAACTAGAGCAGAACAGATTTAGATTGGATCTTAAGAACAAGAAGGTGGTGGAACACTGGAAGAGGTTGCCCAGAAAGGTAGTTGAGGATATTGAAGGTGAGGCTAGAGAGGGCTGTGGGCAACCTGCTCTAGTTGAGGATGTCCCCGCTGAGTGCAGAGGGGGTTGGACTGGATGAGCTTTGGAGGTCCCTTCCAACCCAGACCCTTCTGTGATTCTGTGAACAGTATCAGATTTGTATCAGATATCTCTTTTTCCTAAGAAGCTCCACACACTCACAGTGGTTGTTGGCCTGGCACCCCAGCTAAATTTCAACCTAGGGATTTGTTTCTTAACTATTTGATATGACCAGAAATGTCCCTTCTAAACTTATTCTGTAGATGTGGCTATTTTAAAACAATTTCTCTGTTTTGCTCTGGAGTTGCCTTCCTATGAATTTGTGTTTGCCCAACAGACAAGCATGACTTTTGCAAACAGTGGTTGATAAGAGCTTTGTTGGGTGAAATATGAATTTATCCCTATCATGCTGCATTGTCTTGGATTATTCAGGCCTGAGAACTGGACTGGGGGAAGGAAAACAAATAAACAAACAAGAAAGACAGAGATTTTCAGATATCTTTTGACTTGACTGAAAACAATTTCATGATATTTTTCTACCTCCCCACTGCACCTTGCACTATGTAAGAGCAGCTTGGGATGATGAGCATCTGCAGTCTTGTGATTACAGAATTGGTGACCACTCACCTGGGATTCTGATGAGGGCCGGAAATGTGGAAAGGGCACAGACAGAAAAAGCACTTTATAAATTTCTCAGTTGATACACTGGACTGGCAGGCAAACTGCCTGAGAAGATTGAGGTGGAGCCATCAGCATGAATACAAATCAGAACGTTTGCTTTAAAAGAAACCGCAAAAAAACCATACCAGAAAAGTGATGCAGCTGTGTTGTTCCACCCATTAAATTACATTAACACAGATTTGAAATGTAAACTCCAGGCCTTTGCTGGCACCAAGCTCTTCTACTCATTCATCTTCTTAATGCAGCCAATGAACTTTAGAATTTAAGAATACATGGTAGGTTCTGTGATTCCTTGCCTTATTTTTTTTCCGGCTCCATAAAGCTCTTTAGCTGATCATTATATATACACACATAGAATCACAGAATGGTCTGGGCTGGAAGGGACCTCCAAAGCTCATCCAGCCCGACTCCTCTGCACTCAGCAGGGATATCCTCAACTAGATCAGGTTGCCCAGAGCCCTGTCCAGCCTCACCTTCAATATCTTCAGGGATGGGGCCTCAACCACCTCCCTGGGCTACCTGTTCCAGTGTACCACTACCCTCATGGTGCAGAACCTGTTCCTAATATCCAGTCTCAATCTGCTCTGTTCTAGTTTGAAGCCATTGCCTTCACCCTATCACCACAGACCTTTGTAAGCAGCCTCTCTCAAGCCTTCTCGTAGCACCCTTCTATATTAACCTACACTGCTTCGAAAATGAAAAAAGTAAATGATCTTATAGACAAAAATGATGTTCCTGAACAAGAAGAATGGAAAATCAACAGGCTGGAAATATTCCAGTTTTCTTTGGCACGCAAGATGCAAGTTTTACTGTTGGGACAAGGGAAAAAGTACATCCCATAGATCAAAATTCTGCTATGATTGCAGGCACATATGTTAAAGTCAGTGTTGTTTTTTTTTAATGGAATAAAGGAGAGAGAAGGAAGATCAAAACAAAAACACAACCTCAAACCTACTCCAACTTACATATTCACACAGTTTGTCACACAGATCCTTGTTTCTATCTACCCCAACAATCTTCTCTCTACCCACCACCACTACCCCTCATCAGCACTACCAGCATATATACACCAACACTCACTTTATTATCCACAAATACACATGTAAGCTGGTGGAACTGTCAGCATGTCTTAGCTGTGTGGGGCATGACCTGGGACAGGAAGGGAAGCTGCTTTAACCAGCTATGGCACCAAGCTCATTTACAATCAGCAGTGTTTTTTTGTTACATGGAGATCTGCAAAGCTGCCCTGCCAGAGAATCACAGAATCACAGAAAAGATACAGTTGGAAGGGACCTCCAAGCTCACCCTATCCAACCTTCCACCCAGCACTGCAGGGTCAACTCTAAACCATGCCCCTAAGCACCAGCTCCACAGGCTGCTTAAACACCTCCAGGGATGGGGACTCCAGCACTGCCCTGGGCAGACCATTCCAAGCTCTGAGAACCCTCTCTGGGAAGAAATATTTCCTAGCATCCAGCCTGAACCTCCCTTGCTGCAGCTTGGAACCATTACCTCTGCTCCTGTTGTTTGCCACCAAGTAGCAGAGGCTGCCCTCTCCTTGCCCCACTCTCCCTTCAGACCATTCTGTGATTCTGTGATCTTGCAGTTAATGTGTTTATCACTTGTAATTCTCAAATTGTATCTGTTGCTTCATGAAATGAAACCATTTGATTATTTTAATTTCTGAACATGTGTCAGTGCAAGTCTTTATTGGGGCATTGGACAAAGAGAGGCAAATGTTATTTTTTCCACATAGCATCACAAGAGTGCTGGACTCTGAGCCAGGCAGACATCAGGACCTTACCCGTAAGGCTACACCTGATACAACAGTATTACAACAGCTAGAAGCCAGAGTAATGCTCATCAAATCTCACAGTGTCACATAGTATCACAGTATAAGCAAGGTTGGAAGAGACCTCAAAGATCATCAAGTCCAACCCATTACCACAGACCTCGAGACTAGACCATGGCACCAAGTGCCACGTCCAAACGTGCCTTGAACCCCTCCAGGGACAGTGACTCCACCCCCTCCCTGGGCAGCCCATTCCAGTGGGGAATGACTCTCTCGGCACAAGAGTAAAGTCTAGCACATTGCCCATTGTTATCTATGTTTTAGAGGGCTTGGGCAGCAATCACAGAATGTTAGAGGTTGGGACCTCCAGAGACCATTGAGTCCAACCGTTCTGCCAAAAGCAGGATCACCCAGGGCTGTCAGAAGATGCCACACCATCCTTTTTCACCCTGTGTGACCAGAGCCAGACAAATTCATGGTTACTGACAGCATATGCATCCTTTATCTACTGCAACTTTTTTGGCTGTCAGTGAATAGTGAACTGGGGTGAAACACACACACAGAGGAGACTCAAGGCACTGAGTTCCTTTAATCAGTGTCATCCTTACTACAGACTGTCAAAAGTTTCCATCAGATCCAATCTTGCTGCAACCAACATAGTAAGGGCAGCACTGACAAGGCTCTTCAAGAAAAGTGCAAAACTACCTCAAGCAAAAAATGTCCCCAGCTCTGAATTTCATCGCAATCAGTGGGAGCCTGGGTGAAGAAAGTCTGGCCGTTGAATTACAGATAACACATGCATTTCATTAACCTAATTCAGATCTTTTTTTTTTTTAATTCTTGTACCTTATTTTTATTAAATTCACTACCAGGAGATTTACAACCAAAATGATACTGGTAGAGAAAACATTGTACTGAGAAAATATGATTCTTAGGAGGAGAACGATTAAGCACCACAATTGTTGGTATTATGTCTTCTTTGCAGACTATAGATCAAGCAGAGCAAAGAGTTATCATCCTGAGCTATTTGTGTTTCATGTAATAATGCCTTAATGATTCAATTAGCATTGATTCTTCAGCTGCAACAATATTTTCTGACTGATCTAGTAATTTAGCTCTCACTGTTGATTGATACGATTCCTATGAGTAATAAAGCAGTTTGAAAGAGATTTATTTAATAATTCACAAATCACTTCAAAGAAGATTTTTATTGTCTCTGCCACTAATGCTCCTTGAGGTTTCAGAAACAGAGAATCTCATAGAATCATAGGATGGTTTAGGTTGGAAGGGACCTCAAAGACCATCTAGTTCCAACCCCCCGCCACAGGCAGGGACACCTCCCCCAAGAACAGGTTGCTCAAGGCCTCATCCAACCTGGCCTTGAACACCTCCAAGGAGGGAGCAGCCACAACCTCCCTGGGCAACCTATGCCAGTGTCTCATTACCCTCCTTCGAATGGTTAGGCATTTGTAATGGTGCATCTGTCTTTTAAGCAGCCTGACATGGCTGTGATAGCTCCATCTTGGAAAAGACAGGATTACCAGCCTTTAGGTGGAGAAGACTAAGATAAGGATGGGGAAAGAGAAGTTGAGTGTGCATTGCAGAGAATGTGCACAGCTCACATGGAAACAACACAGGCAACTTGCACAGAGTCAATACATAGAATCTCAGCCAAAAGCCTCCTTTGCTATAAGAAAATACCTTAATATTGAGCATAATTGGGTATTAGAGCAGATTTCCACAGAGAAAGTCAAATCTGTTACTGAAAGTGATCAGAGAAAAATGCTCAAGCTGTGTGACACAGGGAAATTTGTTCCAGTACGGAAATGGTAGTCTATAAATCATAGAATCATAGACAGAATCATAAAACCACAGAATCATAGAATGGTCTAGGTTGGAAAGCACTGTGAAAGTCAACAAGTCCAACCCCCGCTTCAGTCAGCAGGGGCATTCTCAATTAGATCAGGTTGGCCAGAGCCCTGTCCAGCCTCACCTTGAGTATTTCCAGGGATAGGGCCCCCAGTGACTTATCCTCCTAAGTATTTTGGGGAAAGACAAGTGCTTCAGAACTCCTGTGGCACAGATCTAACCAATCACAGCTTCGCAGTCTTCAGAACACCTGCTGCAGTGGCAAAAAAAATACACAAGGAGAACTTGATCAGCCTTTCTGAACAGCATCAGCTCCATGATCTGTGTTTGTCCACGCCCCACAGTGCTTCATCATTTCCACACTGCTAAGCAGGTCCTGTCCAAATGAAAAGCTCTTTCAATGGGTTTGTATGTGTCTCTTTGTGCATGTGTTTATACACACTGCTTATTTCACAATGGCTCCCCAAGCAAAATCCCTCATTCTGCTTTATTAATTGGCTAGTATTTCCTGGGGAAAGCAGACAGTTCTGGAACACAGAGATTTTCACTTGAAGTCATATTGTCTGACATTTATTTTAAACTCAGAGGGGAACAATTCAACCAAAAAGACAATGTGAGAAAAAAAACCCACCACCACCAACAAACATTTAGCAAACACAAAAAAATGAATCAGAGAAGCCTGCATGAAGCTCTGAGGAGGGTTAACCCTCACTGGGCTCTATCAGCCTCCCCTATTAATTTCAGTCTTTCAAGGAGGATGAATAACCCTGTGTTTAAAGTACAGTATAGGGAGACTGCAGACATCAGTTCTCCTCCTCCCTCTGATTAAACTCGTTACGTGACCTTGAAGAGAAGTAGGTTTTAGTTTGAAACTGCACTCCAGTTACTTGCACATACATAGAGCAGCCTTTTGCAAAAATACATGTTCAACAGTTGAGTGCTTTGCTGAGATTGTGCTTTCACAATTTGGGGCTGATATTCAGAGCCTTAATCTGCCTCTGCTTTAATGTCCTATCTTGCTCCTGCATAAAACAGAGATAATGACTCTTACCTAGCTGCACTTCATGGGCATGTTGCACGGCTCCATTCATTCATACAAAATTCATAAAGCTTTCTGAGATCACTAATAAAAGATTCTACAGAGCTACAAATGATTATTTAATGATGGAAAATTGAAACGTGGCATGGTGAATATAAATGAGAGTGAGATAGGTGGTGCCGCCCAGACAGACCCGGGTTGTCTCCTTCAAGTGAGTCTCAGCCAGAATGCAAACATGAATGCAACAAAGCTTGCTTGTGTCTAAGCACTGTGCTACAACAAGCCTCTTATCACAAGTTTCTCAAGAGTAACAAAGTTCTCTCAAACAAGATTGTCGTGGTGGGTTTGCAGCACATGGAATTTGGGATTTACCTGCCAAAGGTAAACTCCCACACTTACACAGAATTTGGAAGTGGGATGAAATTATTATTTACAAAAGGAGGCTAAATATAAAAGGTCATAAACACACACAAATACATATACACACATACAACTAGACAATAGCTCAGCCACTCCCCTGCATGCCCCTCTGGACAAAGCCCAAGGGCCGTTGCCAGCTAACACAATACTACCTCTCCCCACTCCCAGTCAGTGTTCTTACCAATAACGCAAACAACAGTGAGGAGGACAAGCGAGCAAGGCCAGAAGGAAAGGGGGAAAAGGAAACAAGAAGAGAGCCCA
>WBNM01036815.1:80967-160336 GCA_013399055.1 Ramphastos sulfuratus | reverse complement strand
TGTGGCCGTTTGAGTTAGATTCCTACCTCAGAGAAACTTGGAGGTGGAAGCTCTAAGGCAAACATTCTGGGGATAGGCCATAGAATGGCAATAATGGATAAGTTAATATAATCTCATTGGAGCACCAAAAGCTTTATGTCTGGAAGCACAGTTTGTACTTTCCCCTTGCTGCTTCCGCCGCTTCGCCTGCGCCTGCTGCTATCTTCCCCTGCCGCTGTTTTGGCTGCTGCTGCTGCTGCTGCTGCTTTCGCCGCCGCTTGACCCTTTCCCCATCTTCCTTCAGGTTGTTAGTTGTATTTTTTTTTCCCCTACACTGTTATATTCAGTTTAAGAAATATAATTTTTTTTTTCTTGACTTCACAAAAAAATACGTGTTGTGGTAAGTTTATTCTACCAGGGGAGGGATCCACCCTAACCTGGTACAGCAACATTTACTCTGGTAAAATGAGGGACATAAGCAGAAGTCACCAAAGCCCAAAGGCCTTTCTCTGAAGGATGCTGGCTGGATGGGTAGTGGGCAGGGCCCCATCACTGTGACATCACAGGGCCACCACCTGGCAACGGTAGCCACCTGCCCCAGGACAGTATAAAAGAGAGCCTCCTCCTGTGCCTGCTGCCACACCTGGCCCAGGGGCAGCCCAAAGATATCCCAGAGGAGGTCCTTGAGGGGATGGTGGAATTACTTAGTGAAAGGCTGAGAGAGGAAGACCAGAGGCTAGATGAAGATACTAGAGATGAGAACAACAATTCCTGGAGGTGCCTGAGGCTCTTTCATCTGGATGGCCACGGCAAGATCCAGGGAATGTGTTCTTCAGGAGCTCTGCAGAGCTCTCCATCTTCATCCAAAGGTAGAGGCAGTAGCAGCACCAGCTGTAAGTAACGGGAGGCAGAGATGTTGCCAGGGTCCCAGTGCTCTGCAGCACCCACTGGTGTCCTGCCAGGCATGGGAAGGGTTCTTGCCCGCCCTCAAGGTCTATGAGGCAAGGGGCATTCATCTTCTCTGGGAAGTCCCTGAGATAATAGCTTCAGCTTGAGGGAGGACAGGGCTCAGGCATCCTGGGAGGCATGGCCAGCCAGTGGGAGGAGGCAGCAGGGCCTGCTCCATGCTCAGGGAGTAGCTGATCGCCAGCTGGGGTCAGGAAGGAATTTTTCCCCCCGGGGCAGATTAGCACAGAGCCCCGGTTTTTTTTTGCCTTCCTCTGCAGCATGGAGCATGGCTTTTTAGCAGGGCTCCTCTACTCCACCTTGGCTGGCCTGCAGCTCATGCACCACAGAGATGCCCTCTCGTGCCCTGCAGCTAGGGGGAAGGAGGCTTTTTTATTCCCCGGGTCTAGGAAGAGGCCCAGGGGTTTTTTTGCCTCAGCAGCACTGAGCGTGGCCCTTGGCAGGCCTGTTTTGGGCCTTTCTAACCAGGTGCCTCCTGCTCATGCTCCACGAAGGTGGCTTCTCGTGCCTTGCATCCAGGGGGAGGAAGCATTCTAGACTCCCAGGATGAGGAAGCTCCTTCGCTTTCCCCTGAGCATCTTCTCCTCTGTGTCATTGAGCAGAGTCCCTAGTCAGGGCTTCTCCAGGCCCTTTTGGCTTGGTTCTTGCTGCTGCTAAAGCTCCATGAAGGTGCCAGGTAGTGGCAGGCAGACCCTCGGGTAGCCAGCTAGCGGCAGGCAGGCCCAGATGTAGGTACCTGACATGAGACAGCTAGCAGACCCACAGGTAGCTACCTAGTTTGAGGACCAGAGGTAGCCAGCTAGTGGCAAGCAGGCCCACAGGCAGCCAGCTAGAGGCAGGCAGGCCCAGAGGCAGCCAGCTAGCTTGAGGCCAGCCCATATGTAGGTACCTGACATGAGATAGCAGGCACACCCACAGGTAGCTAATTTGAGGCCCAGACGTACCTACCTAGTGGCAGGCAGGCCGAGAGGTCCCTAGCTAGTGGTAGGCAGACCCTCAGGCTGCTAGCTAAAGGCAGGCAGGCCCAGAGTTAACCAGCTAGAGCAGGAAAGCCCAGAGGTAGCCAGATAGCAGTAGGCCCAGACATAGCCGGCTAGTGGCAGGCACATTGAGAGGCAGCCATCCAGTTTTAGGATACCCCAGAGGCAGCTAGCTAGTTGGAGGACAGCCCAGAGGCACTGGCTAGTAGCAGGCAGACCCAGATGTGGCTACCTCAGATGAGATAGCTGGCAGGCCCACAGGTAGCTAGCTAATTGGAGAGCTAGAGGTAGCTGCCCACAGACATCTAGCTAGTGCCAGGCAGGCACAGAAGTAGATAGATAATGGCGAGCAGGACCAGAGGCAGCTAGCTAGTGCCAGGCAGACCCTCAGGAAACATCTAGTAGCAGGTACGCCCAGAGATATCTAGCTAGTGCCAGGCAGGCCCAGAGGTAGCCAGCTAGTGCCAGGCAGACCCTGAGGTAGCCAGCTAGCTAGCTAGTGCTAGGTAGCCACATAGTAGCAGATAAACCAAGAGGTAGCTTAGGTAGTGCCAGACAGACCCTCAGGTAGCCAGCTAGTGCGTGGCAGACCCTCAGGTACCTAACTAGTGCCAGGCAGAACCAGAGGAAGCTAGCTACTGCCAGGCAGACTCTCAGGTAGCCAGCTAGTGGTAGGCAGGCCCAGAAGTAGCTAGCTAGTACCAGGCAGGCTCAGAGGTAAATAGCTAGTGCCAGGCAGACCCTCAGGTAGCCACCGAGTAACAGACAGGCACAGAGGTAGCTACCTAGTGCCAGGCAGACTCTCAGGTAGCCAGCTAGTAGCAGACAGGCACAGAGGTAGCTAGCTAGTGCCAGGCAGACTCTCAGGTAGCCAGCTAGTGGCAGGCAGAACCAGAGTTAGCTAGCTCATGCCAGACAGACCCTGAGGTAGCCAGCTAGTGCCAGGCAGACCCTCAGATAGCCAGCTAGTAGCAGACAGGCACAGAGGTAGCTAGCTAGCGCCAGGGAGGTTCAGAGGTAAATAGCTAGTGCCAGGTAGTCCCAGAGATAGCTAGTGAGTGTCAGGCAGACTCTAAGGTAGCCAGCTAGTGCCAGGGAGGCCCAGAGGTAGCTACCTAGTGCCAGGCAGACTCTAAGGTAGCTAGCTAGTGGCAGGCAGGCTTAGAGTTTAGCTACCTAGTGCCAGGCAGACAGCTAGTGCCAGGCAAGCTCAGAGGTAGCCAGCCAGTGCCAGGCAGACTCTCATAGCCAGCTAGTGGCAGGCAGGTTCACAGGTAGCTAGAAAGTGCCAAGCAGACCCTCAGATAGCCAGCTAGTGCCAGGTAGTCTCTCAGGTAGCCAGCTAGTAGCAGGTATGGCCAGGCAGGCTCACAGGTAGCCAGCTAGTGGCAGGCAGATGCTCAGTTATCCTGCGAGTGGCAGGCAGGCCCAGAGGTAGCTAACGGGTGTGAAACAAGTAGCACAAAATAAAGTCCTGTTTCCACTCATATCCTTTGTGGTTTGTGTCCTTCCAAGTGGTTTTGGAGCTGGGAACCCCCTGGCATCTGAGCTCAGGGACAGGCTTGTGGTTTCTGACCTCATGGTTAGGACAGAGAACAGGAGAGCTCAGCTCTGCTGTGTTCTGCTGAGCTCTGCCCCACAGTGCTGATGACACTATCCAGAACAACGGCTCTCTGCAGGGCAGCTCCCAGCCCAATTCAGCATACAGGGGCAGGGATGGGCACACCTAAAACATGGCTTAGGCAAGGGCTGGAGGCCCCAGGCTGAGCTGAGACATCTCCTGGGCCCTTGGCAGGAGATGGTGGGGGTGGGAGTTCCAGGGCTGGCTAGTTGCAGACACTGAGACTTACGAGCACCCTAGAAGCCTGACAGAAATAGACTTGGTGGTTGGCCTCTTTGGGGACAGAGTACTGTGCTAGATGGACCTCCTCTGTGATGGAGTTCTGTTGTTCTCAGGCTCTTGTGCTTCAGTGTGTTTGGCCAAAGCAAACAGCTCTGTCCAACATGGGGGATACTCCTGGCAGCTGGATGAGACCTTGAATCATAGAATCATTGAGGTTGGAAATGTCCTTTGAAATTATCAGGTGCACCCATTAACCCTACTCTACCAAGTTCACCACTAAACCATATCCTCAAGCACCACATCTAAAGAACCTTTAAACACCTCCAGGGATGGAGTCATCACCTCCCTGGGCAGCACATTCCAATGCCTGAACACTCTTTCCATGAAAAAAAACTTCCTAATGTCCATCCCAAACAGTCCCTGGTGCAGCTTGAGGCCATTCCCTCTTGTTCTATCACTATTTACCTGTGAGGAGAGACCAGCACCAACCTCTCCACAGTGTCCTTTCAGGTAGCTGTAGACAGTGATGAGGTCTGCCCTCAGCCTCCTCTTTTTCAAACTAACCATCCCCAGCTCCTTCAGTCACTCCTCATAAGATTTATTCTCCAGGCCCTTCCCCAGCTTTGTTGCCCTCCTCTGCACTCGCTCCAGCACCTCCACATCCCTCTTGTATTGCAGTGCCCAAAACTGAACACAGTACTCAAGGTGTGGCCTCACCAGAGCCCAGTACAAAGGGACAATCACCTCCCTACTCCTTCTGGACACAGCATTTCTAATACAAGCCAGGATGCCTTTGGCTTTTTTTGTCACCCGGGCATGCTGCTTGCTCATAGTAAGTTGCTTGTCAATTAGAACTCCCAGGTCTCTTTCAGCTAGGCAGCTTTCCAGCCACACTGCCCCAAGCCTGTAGTGCTGCTTGGGGAAAAATCTTGGCCAGCAGGACAGGAGCTATCAAACCTTCAGTGAAAGCAGCTTATTCTCACTAACGGGCACCACACCCCAGCTGAGAAGCTGCTCTGTAGCTTCTCACCATAAAACCAGTCCAAAATACTGAGCTGAAAAACTATTTCTGCTGTGGTTTGAAGAGGGATGGGGTTGGGCAGTTGGGGCTCCTGTGGTTGAAGCTGCTAAGCTTCAAGTGAAACATGGCTGGGACGAGCAGGGAGCAAGTGCAGGGAAAACGTGAGTGCAGCTGCCTTGGAGAGGCAAAACAAGGGCTGGGAAGGGACAAGTCTGCCACCTATAAATACCTCAGACAAATACATCAGGAGAGGAACATCAAGGAGGGGGAAGAGCTGTTTGAACGAGAGATCAATGTTTGTTAGAGGGAGAATAAAATAAATAAAATAAAATGGGAATGACACTGAGTTGGAAATTAGTTCCTGCCCAAAGCAGGGAGGTTGCCCAGTAGCCTCCTAATGAGGATGAAGATCCAAAGTGGATTTAAGCCACAGCTCCATATGTTCACCCCAGGGATTACCAGATGGGGTCATAGCCATTGTGGGACACTGGATTTTCACTGCCACCTCCAGCTCTGTGGCCATGGAGCCTGGCTGGGTTGGTCACAGGGCTCAGCTCCTCCACAGTGTGACACCTGGGCTTGGTGTGAGGAGGAAAGATGTTCCAGGAGAGATTTCACGACGTGGAGGATGACTCACTTGGAGCAGGCTTCTATAAACAACCTCCTCATGCCATTGCCATCAGCTGCCTTATTGTGAAGATGGCTTGAGACAGCACCCTCTAATTAAGCACAAGCCTGAGGCACATTCCTCATCAGCAGAGATAGGAAGAAGTGTCTCGTTATCATTCCTCACTTTCCTACAAAAGCTCACAAGTTTTTGGTGTTAGTTACCCTCTGAATGCCACCATGCTTGAGAAGGTAAAAATAAAAGCATCATTAAACCATCATTCCTGATGTGGACTCCTCATTAAGACATTTGCTCCCCATTCCTGACCATGGTGACAAGGAAACGTCTATCCATAGTCCAGGACCATCTCTCTTCTCCAAAAATGCCTGAACGTGGGAGGTTTGCTCTGCACAGGCAGGAAACATGAAGCAGGGCTCTGTCTTGCCTTGACCCAATGTCTCCTGCTTAAGGATGTGTGTGCTGTGGCCTGAAGTCTTTGCCACTGGATTGTGAGCCCCTGCAGTATGAGCCATCCCCTCCACAGCTCCATGCCAGTAACTCCCACTGAGGCCACAAGAAGAATACTGAGTTCGGTTTTGGGCCACTCGCTCCAAGAAGGACATTGAGGGGCTGGAACACGTCCAGAGAAAGGCAACAAAGCTTTTACAGAATCACAGAAATATCCAGGTTGGAAAAGTCCCTCAGGATCACCAAGTCCAGCCTATAACCCTAAAAACTCTACAAGATTCACCTTAAACCATAGCCCCAAGCACGGCATCCATATGACCCTTACATACATCCAGGGTTGGTGACTCGACCATCTCCCCAGGCAGCTCATTCCAGTGCCTGACCACTCTCTCCAGGAATTTTTTTTTTCCTAATGTCCAGTCTAAACCTCCCCAGCCTCAGCTTGAGGCCATTTCCCCTTGTTCTGTCTCCACTTACCTATGAGAAGAGACCAGTGGCAGCCTCTCCTTTTGAAGGGTCTAGAGCACAAGTCTTGTGAGAGGTGGCTGGGGGAACTGGGGTTGCTGAGCCAGGAGAAAAGGAGGCTCAGGGGAAACCTTCTCATTGTCTACAACTCCCTGAAAGGAGACTGGATCCAAGCAGGGTCCAGTCTGTTCTCTCAAGGAACAATCACCAGGACAAGAGGAAAAGGTCTCAAGTTGTGCTACGGGAGGTTTCAGTGGGACATGAGGAACAATTTCTTCTCCAAGAGAGTTGTGAAGGCCTAGAAACAGGCTGCCCAGGGAAGTGGTAGAGTCCCCAACTCTGGAGGGATTGAAAAGATGTTTAGATGTGGTCTGAGGGACATGGTTTAGTGGTGACTGGGCAGTGCTGGGTTAATGGCTGGACATGATCTTAGAGGTCTCCTTCAATCAAAACGATTCTATGGTTCTATGATACTCCAGTCTCCCATAGATCTTGGGCACCCTTTGGGCAGAGGGATGTGGGTGATGCCTGGAGAGTCTGCTCCCACTGAGCTCCCACAAGGAGCTTTCTGAGGCAGCTTATGGCAGCACACCACACCAAAATGCCATGCTAAAAGTCTGTCAGCAGTAGGTTTCAACCAACAGATCAATCTTTCCACGGCTGGAGATTAAGAGGTTTGCTGATGGGCAGCTCACATCACTGGGAGCAATTAGCTGCAAAGGAGAACAAGATGTGAAGATCTCTTCTCAGATGCCTATGCCTCAGTAGAGACATTTACAACCTTGTGTCTGGGACCCTGCCAGCTCCTGGGGGAGACAGCAATGCAGGATGAAGTGCTACCCTGTCCAGGAGGTGTCAAGGGAAACATTAACACCCTCCCTCACTCTGACCCACACAGCAGAGAATGAAAGGTTAGGGCTGAGCTGCCTGTGCATTGCCTGGGCACTCAAGATGCTATCTACCAAGTCCACCTTCCTGTTCAAAGATCACAGAATCACAGTATGGTTAGAGTGGGAAGGAACCTTCAAAGGTCATCTAGTCCAACACCCCTGCAGTGAGCAGGGACATCTGCAACTAGAGCAGGTTGCCCTGAGCAACATCCAATCTGGCCTGGAATGTTGACAGAGATGAGGCATGAAATACCTCTCTGAGCAGCCTGGACCAGGGTCTCAATGCCCCTAGTATAAATAATTTCTTCTATCTAGTATAAATCTCCCCTCTTTTAGTTTAAAACCATCGCCCCTTGTCCTGTCACAACAGGGCCTGCTAAAAAGTCTGTTGCTAGCTTTATTAGCCCCTTTAAGCACTGAAAGGCTGCAAGAAGGTCTCCCTTGAAGCCTTCTCTTCCCCATGCCAAACAACCCCAACTCTCTCAGCCTGTCCTCACAGCAGAGGGATTCCAGCCCTTTGATGATTTTTGTGGCACCCTCTGGGCATGCTCCAACATGTCCATGTCTCTCCTGTGCTGAGGATCCCAGTGCTGGACACAGTGCTGCAGGTGGGGTCCCACCAGGTCAGAGCACAGTGGCAGAATCCCCTCCCTTGACCTGCTGGCCAAGCTGCTTTGGGTGCAGCCCAGGATGCAGTTGGCTTCTGGGCTGTGAGCGCACACTGCCAGTTCCTGTCCAGCTTTTCACTCATCAGCACCCCTAAATCCTTCTCCACAGGATTGCTCTCTATCCTCTCACCCCCCAGCCTGGATTGGTGCTGGGGGTTGCCCTGACCTGGGTTGTAGGATCTTGGACTTGGAATTGTTGAACCTCATGAGGTTCACACAATCCCAGTTCTCCACCTTGTCAAAGCCCCTCTGGATGGATCCCATGGCTCAAAAGGGGCCTGTCAACCTCCCCACTCAGCATCATCTGCAGAGCTGCTGAGGGTACACTTAATCCCACTGTCTCTACCATTGATGAAGATACTGAACAGCACTGGTCCTAGCATGGACTCCTGTACTGGGGTATACCACTTGTCACCAATATCTGGACAAGGAGCCGCTGACCTCTGGATGTGACCATTCAACCGTTTTGTTATCCTCTGAAATATCCACTCATCGAATCCATCTCTCTCCAACGTGGAGAGAAGGATGATGGACTCCATCAAAACAGTAAAGACAGATGCTGCTTGTCCAAGCAAAGCCCTCAGGTACTGGAAGAACCCTCACAGTCTGGATGTCGGGTACACCCTGTGCTCCCAGTAAAATCAGCAGAAAGGCCATGCACAAGTGCCTGCTGGCTGCCAGTTGGGATGAGAGTCTGAATGCTGGGAGGACGTCAGCTCTGTTCATCTGTGCTCCTCATTTTACATCTGTGACTGGCACATCCCCACTCCAGCTAAGCCATTTATTACAACCAGCAGCTCTGTATAATCCAACCCTTTTCTGAGCACAAAGAGCTCCCAAAATCCACCTCCTAAGTTGGTCTGTTGTCCAAAACTGCTGACAGCCCCCACGTCCTCGAGATTGTTTAGAGAACTCAAAGAGAACAGGGGCATGGAAACCGCGATCAGAGGCCAGCAACTGGTCACAGGCAGCACAATGGAAACATCACGCATGGCAGGACACACAAGAGTGGACTCCATAAATCCTCCCTTTCAGCCCCTCCTTGTTCTTTCACAAGATTTCCTGCCCTGGCACCATGCAGAGATGTGGGGGTGGCGTCAGTGTCAAGGTCAGCAGGGTGCTGTCAGCTCCCACTGCACTCCTACTCACCGAGTTGGTCCCCAGGATCTGCAGGTTGGGCTTCTCTGACTCCAGCAGCTTTGCAACCATCTTCAGGAAGCTCTCCACGAAGAGGTTGATGCTCTGGCAGTGGCAGGCCATAAGGAGCTGATCCAGGGCCTCCATGGCAATACACACGTACCTGGAAGTGGGCAGAGACCAGCATCACTCCCTGACACCAGCATGGGCTTGTGGCCTCCCTCTTTCTTCCCTCTCCCAAACCTCCAGCAGAACACTAACCTCCTGTCCTGGTCAAAGAAGAAGACAACTTCCGATCATCAAGTCCAACCATTAACTCAGCAGTGACAGGTCACCACCAAGCCATGTCCCTCTGCAACATATCTCCATGACTCCTAAACCCCTTCAGCAATGGGGATTCCCCCACTGCCCTTGGCAGCCTCTTCTTGTTCCAGGCCTTGACAATCCTTTGGGGAAAGAAATTGTTCCTCAAGTCCAAGCTAAACTTAGTCTGGCACAACTTGAAGCTGTTTCCTCTTGTCAAATCATTTGTTCCTTGGAAGAGGGGACCATCCCCCACCTTTCTCCAACCTCCTTTCAGGTGAGAGTGAGGAGGTCTCCCCTGAGCCTCCTATTCTCCAGACTAACCAACCCCAAGACCTCTTGTACAACCTCTGAGGTACCTGGCAGCAGGACACCGGAAATAAACCAAACTTTACATCTCCTTACCACCTCCCTTTGACTCTTGCTCTCCACGCAACTGTGAATCTTTGTGCCACAGCAGCTCCCATTGAGCCCAGACCTCCTGACATGGTTGACAGCAGGAGGCAGCAAGCCCAGATCTCTTGGTATCAAGCACAACTCCTCTTTTAACCTCCATTTTTCAAGTGAGCATCTACAACAGCTGGGTTCACAGCCTGGGTGGAAAGCAGCAGCCAACACTTGTGCTACAAGAGGGAAACCTGAAAGCATCAATCTCAGCAGTGGAGGGTGGTCAGGAGCTGGTCCCTCCAACCCAAAACATTCTATGATTGCATGGTCTGCTTGCATCAGTCCCACCTGCACTTTAAAGGAGGTGCCTAACAAACACCACACTCCCAGGCTGCAGCTGGCAAATCACAGTAAGAGCAATCCCTTCTCCTGGGGGCCCAGAACTGCTGGACTCTGGCTCCAGCCTTGAACAGATTCTCCTGTGTTCTGTAACATGGTTGAGCTGACACTGCAGCCTGCCCTCCAGAGACCATTACAGCTCTTCCACATGCTGTGAAAATAAGCAGCCAACTACTCCTGTGCTACAAAGCCCCAACCCATCTGTCAAACTGGGTTAAAACTGGCCTAGGGGTGAAAAAGGTACAAAGTGGTGACTGATGACCAGCATGATGCACCAAGCTCCTGACTTGTAGGAACAGACTGAGAAGATATTCTGTGCCCAATATGACTGTAACAGCATGGCTTCTCTTTTGGGGACAAAGGCCACCAAAAGGAAAAAGGGACCCTTGTGGAATTGTAACCTTCAACCTACCAGCTTCTTACAGGTCAGAGAACCACAGAATTATTTTGGTTGGAAAAGACCTTTAAGATTATCCAGTCCACCCATTAACCCAGCACTGCCAGGTCAGCAATAAACCGTGTCCCTCAGCACCAGAGCTACAGGGCTTTTAAAGCCTTCCAGGATGGAGACTCCACCACCACGCTGGGCAGTCTATTCCAGGTCCTGACAACCCTTCAGGAGAGTAAATTCTTTCCCATGTTCAACCTAAACATCCTATGGTGCAACTTTAGGCCATTTCCTCTTGTGCTGTTGCTTTGTTACCTGGGAGAACAGTCTGGCTCCTACCTTGCTCCAGCCTCCTTTCAGGGAATTGTACAGAGTGAGAAGGTTTCCCCTTAGCTTCCTTTTCTCCAGGCTAAACAACCCCAGCTCACTCAGCCACTCCTCACAAGCCTTGTGCTCTAGACCCTTCACCAGTTTAATTGCTCTTCTTTGGATGTGGTCCAGCCTCTCAATGTCCTTCTTGGAGAGAAAGGTCCCAGACTGAACCCAGTATTCAAGGCATAGCGAAATCAAGGCTACCTTCACCTTACAGGCAGGAGCTGCTCCTGCAAGGCTGGAGCAGTGTAGCTGCAGACACCACAGCCAGGCTAACTCCTACCTACAAACTGAAGGCTGATCCAAGCCCACTGCAGGCCTTTCAAAGTTAAGAGTTTGATTCAATCAACTAGTGCTCCAACCCAATTACATGCCTACATGCACCAGTGGTGGAGGAAGGAATCTGTTCCCCTCCTCCTCCTGCTGAGGCTTGTCATCAGATGTCAGAAGTGGTTGAAAGCCTTTTCTTTTCCCAACATAGCAAGCAGAGCCTGTTAACAGCCACTGAACACGAGGCACAGCTTTGAATGTCCTGTCACTCCCAGTGATGGGTGATGTGGATGAGGCTTTGAAGGCTTTCCAACTTCTAACACTTCTCAGACAGGCTGCTGCCTTCTCTTCCCCCAGGATAAAAGGCAGGCTGAAGTTCACAACACGAAGCAGAGCCCTGTTTGGCTGCCACAGCTTTGTTCAGGAGACAACAAGGATCAATCCAGGAGCTATTTCAAAGGGATGGAGCCCTCCTGTGCTCCCCCAGCGTGTCTAATCAGGGCAGTCAGCTGTTCCCTTGCAGTAAACACATCAACGCCCTGCTGCAAGTGATGCGTGGAAGAAAGAAGGGCTGGAACCCAGACAGGATCACGCAGGTAGGTCAGACAGAGCAAACACAGCAATCCTCATTTAGCCCAGTGCATCCCCATCCTGTGCTCTCTGAAAAGCATCAGTCTGAGCCCATTCTCTTCACCTTGTCCTTTGGATACTGATCAACACTGAGAAGGTTCCCTTCCAGGCTGCTCTTCTCCAGGCTAAACAGCCCCAGGTCTCTCAGCTTTTCCTCCTCACAGAGATGTTGCAGTTCCCTCACAATCTTTGTAGCCTCTGCTGGACTCTCTCCAGTAGTTCCCTGCCTCTCTTGAACTGGGGAGACCAGAACTGGACCCAGGAGTCCAGATGTGGCTTCTCTAGATGAGTAGAGGGGAGGAGAACCTCCCTCAGTCTGCTGGCCACATGCTTCTGAATGCATCCCAGGAGACCACTGGCCTGCTTGGCTGTGAGAGCACATTGCTGGCGCATGGGGAACTTGCTGTCTGCCAGCACTCTCAGGTCCTTCTCTGCAGAGCTGCTTTCCAGCAGGTCAGCCTCTACCCTGTGCTGCTGCAGGACCCTACACTTGCCCTTGATGAACTTCAGGACCTTCCTCTCCACTCAACTCTCCAGCCTGCCCAGGTCCAGCCTATCCCAATGCTGGCCTGGAGGGACAATGGCAGTCCTCCTGCCAGGGACAAGCACCATCCATGCAAACTCTTCAGGCACAGTAAGTGACTCAGTACATGGCTCCCAGCCTGCTTAGTCCCTTGCACATCCCTGCACGCTCCCGTGCTTGACGTTTGGATGCCCTCCCCCGTGCCTGAGCTCCCTCTGCTATTTAGTGGTCCAGCATGAAGCCAGTCACTGTGGCAGCCGAATCAGTCCGCAGACCTTACCCATATCGGTGCCGGCTCACATCTCGGATAAGCCGCTCTGAGAGGTAGGCACCGATGCGATCCAGCTTCTCCGGGGCAGACAGGGCATAAAAAGTCAGCTTCTCCATGTTTGTCTTCACCAGCCCATCCTGTGAAGGAGCAGCACAAGGAGTTATGGCCTCACACCCAGAGCTGGCAAACATCAGGAGCGTCTCTGCAGAAAGCCTTGGCAGCTTTAGTTAGAAGAGACCTTTAAGATTATTGAGTCCGACCCTTAACCTGGCACTGCCAAGTCACCACTAAACTATGGCACTCAGCACCACATCTCCAAGCCTTCTCAATCCCTTTGGGGATGAGGACTCCACCACTGCCTTGGGCAGCCTTGACAGACTTGACAACTCTTTCAGGCAAGAAATTCTTCCTCACTTCCAACCTAAATCTCCTCTGGCACAAATTGAGGCCATTTCCTCATCTTACCACCCCCACCTCTCTCCAACCCTCTTTCAGGGAGTTGTAGAGAGCCAGAAGGTCTCCCCTGAGCCTCCTTTTCTCAGGACTAAAGAACCCTAGTTCCCTCAACCACTCCTCAAAAGAATTCTTCTCCAGACCCTTCAGCAGTTTCATTGTCCTTCTTTGGGCAGGCTCCAGCTCCACAGTGTACTTTGTGGAGTGATGGGCCCAAAACTGAACACAGGATTTAAAATGTGGCCTCACCAGTGCCCAGCAAAGGGAGATGATCCCTGCCCCAGTCCTTCTGGGCACACTATTGCTGATCCAAGTCATGATGCTGGTGGCCACCTGGGCACATTGCTGGTTCAACCTCAGCCAGCTGTCAATGACCCCAAGACCTTTTCCCCTGGAAAAGGATGAACTTTAAAGGTCCCTTCCCACCTAAACCATTGTATAATTCCATTTCTGAGGAAAACCAGGCTTTAAGGGAAAATCCAACCCTCCAGGTACCATCTTATGGAGTCACAGCATCACCTGCCTCCCAGAAGCTCTTTCTGGGCAGGTTACACCACACCCCAAGCAACAGAGCTTTGATGTGTGAAGCATGGCAGCTACAGCACATGGAGCAGAGCCTCATTTACCTCTGGGTCCTCAGGAAAGATGTTGTCAACGAGTCTCTTGTAACGAGGCCGCAGGGCACCGCAGCAGCCACACACTCCTGGAAGAGAGGAGACAGAGTCGGTCAGCAGGGAGGAAATCCTCAGCTCCTGGGCAACCCCCTGCATGGAGGTGTCCTTGGTGGAAAATGTATCCTCAGATTCACTGGCAAAGCCTGGGAAGAGCACCAAGCTGACAACATCCCAGAGTTTTGCAGACAAAAACAAGGGAAGAAAATGGCAACTGTGAGGCAGGGAACTGGCTGCTGACCAACATCACCCGATTGCTGGGCTGAAGAGTTATCTGCTCTTCTCACCCAAGACAGCAGCCTCCAGAGAGCACACTGCCCAATGTTTCCCTAAATCTGTGCCTCGGTACCTTGCAAAATCCTCTTTTGCAGGTCCTCAGACCAAGAACTCTTTCCTCCAACCACCCACCCAAGGAGACACTACTCACACCCTGTCCCATGGAGCTGGCAGTGATGAAGAGGGCCTAGACTGCTGGAGACAGGCAGACAGGAAAAGGAGAGAGAGCATCTTATGATGGTTACAAAAGGAAAATGCACTTTCCTGTTTGAAGCTCCGAAGCTGAGCTCATGACAATGAGCAGAAAGTCCAAAGATTGCAGGACTGTGGTTCTTCTCCCCTGAGGGGGGACACCAAGTGACCTGGTGTTTCACAGGACACCCACACCACCATACTCAGCTATTCTTTCCAAGAAGCCTCAGAAGTGACAGTAGCTTGTCCCTGATGCACAAGTCACTTAGGCTCTCCAAAAGCCAAAACACCTAACAGCAGCTACTCCACATGCCAACAAACGATGAGCATCAACCTCATCCCAACTCATCTCACAGCAATCACCCCCAGCCTTCAAATACCCTGAACAGGGCTATGATCCCCTGCTTTGCTTTCAGAAGGGATCATTTGCAACCTGGAGATTTCTCCTTGGGCCAGATTCTGTTTCTCAGGGCCACAGCACACCCTTTACAGCAGGCAGGCATTCCTCCATCTGCAGCTTGGGGTCCAGGTGGGCTCTAAAGCACCAAGCATGGGGAGCACCAGTGAGTTCAGCATCTGTAGGCCCCTCCACTGCCATACATTCTCCTGCACAAGGCTGTACCAGCTCTGTCCTGTCTCCTCGCCTCTGATAAATATCTGCAGAGTTTATTTTAAGGAGGGTGTGGGGGAAAGGTATTTCTGGACACAATACCCTCCCCAGCACTGCTCCAAGGGCTTTCCATGCCAGGACCCCTCCTCTCCAGCACAATGCATTTTTCCCAGGAGCCTGGCGTTACTGGGATGCTGTGCCCCACAGCGGAGGCATCCCAAAGCGCTGGCCTTTCTGAGCCCAGGGAAGCGTGAGTAATCCAAGGACGCCTTTTGGCAACCACTGGCAAGCAGCAGAAGTTGAAGGGACAAAGGCTGCGCCGGTGGGAGCCAGCGACCGCTCCGTCGGAACGCGTGAGCTCATGCCAGCCTGTGCCAGTTCCTGGCGCTGGCACCGCGAGCCTCCCGTGATGCGCTCGCTCGCTTCCCAAGCAAGCTGTGTTGCTCCTGCTGGGGAGGCAGCCTACACCCATCTGCGAGCTGCTGCTTGCTTTGGGGTTCCCTTTGGGGTCCCAGCAATGCTGCAGTAGCAGAGTTCCTTCCACCTCTAATACTCCCCTTGTAAACTCCTCCACACCTTAGAATCATGGAATTGATTTGGTTGGAAGAGGACCTTAAGATCATCAAGTCCAAGCATTATCCCAGCACTGAAAGGTCACCATTAAACCACGTCCCTCAGCATCACATCTTCTAAGTTCCTCCAGGGATGGGGACTCCACTACTGCACTGGGTAGCCTCGTCCAGGTCTCAATAACCCTTTCATGAAAGAAATTGTTCTTTATGTCCAACCTAACCCTCCCCTGGAACAACGTAAGACCATTTGCTCTCGTCCTATTGTTTGTTCCTTAAGAGATGAGACTTGACCCCTGCCTCATTCCCACCTCATTTCAGTGAGTTGTGAAGAGTGAGGTCTCCACTAAGCTTCCTTTTCTCCAGGGTGAACAACCTCAGTTCCCTCAGCTGCTCCTCACACTTGTGGACTAGACCCTTTACCAGCTTTGTTGCACTTCTCTGGACATGCTTCAGCACTTGTCACAATGAAGGGCCCAAACTGAGTCCAGGTCTCAAGGTGCAGCCTCACCAGTGTCAAATACAGGGGCATGATGCCTGCCCTAGTCCTGCTGTCCACACTATTGCTGCTACCTTCTCAGTATCCAATATTTTATTTCCAAGTCTCGGATCTGCTGCTCTCCCTCCTCCCTTTTTGGCCACTTTCAATTGATTTTGCTCCTTTTCCAAAGTACCTTTAATCTGGTCTGTTAATAAATCCTCGTTTGCCATTCATACAAATGAGTGTCTGATGAGCTCCTGAACCAATCTCAATAAATCCCCTTTGGCTGTGTGTTGGGCCACACATCTCTGCCATCTCTGCTCCTGCCTCAGCACAGGCTAGGAGCTCTCCTCACAAAATATCTTGAGATTTTCCCTGCAAGCATTCCCTTTAGCCAAGAAGCCAGGTACCTGCCACCTCCTGCAGCTTCCTCAGTAGTCATCTCACTGCACAAATGAGACCTCAGAGTATTTTCAGGACTAATGCACATTCCTATCCCTGGAAAGGAGCAAAGAGTCCAGCAGTGCTCCCAGTCCACCACTTTCATTCTGATGAATGAAGATGAAGAGCAGGCACAGCACAGATCCTATCAATAAAAACAGTGTAATTAAACCCAGTGCCTTCCTCCTCACCTAACTCAACCTCTTCTTTCAGAACTAGGAGGTTCTAAAGGCCACACCTAAAGAACACAGCAGCAGGAGACAGATGAAGACCCAAAGTTCCCAGGAGAGTGTCTCATCATTCCCACAGATCCACACAGGGAAGGCAGGAATGCTACTCAGTCCAAAGCCACACCAGGCTACCAGTGGGATGCATCCCATCCTAGACCAGTAGAACAGAACTTCCTACAGAGCAGTGCCTCCAAGTGAGCCTCTCTGATGTCTAGTAAGAGGGCTGAGCTCCCTGTAGCAGAGCACTAGAAGGGTCTCTCTTACTCTGCTTGCATAAAACCAAGAGAAACTTTCCTGCCCCAAACTCAGTTTTCCCTTCCCTAGCCCCCTTCCTGCTCTTGGTTGTGCCCACCATGGACATATACAGACACAGAGAGGGAGACCATAAAACCTTTCTTAAGCAGAGTAAAAATGACACAGAGCTTGAGGAAAGAGGAAGATTTCCCCTTGTTTTACTTCCCCCGGTCCAAGAGCTCTCCAGAGAGCAACAAACCCAAGCGTGGTCCTGTCACCACGGCTGAAATCAGCCCTAGGGTTGGTCTGCACAGGACTCCCCAGGTCCTCCCAGCACTGGGACTAGGGCCACTGGGGCTATGAACACCCTGCCCCCCCCGAAACAAGCCAGATTACCCAACAGAGGTCTCAGACAGATATTCCTTCTCCCAGTCACTCATTTGCCTTTAGCATTCACCACACTGACGCCAGAAACCTCGGGCCACAAGCCCCCATCCTAAGAGCACGGCAGTGACCAGCAGCATCCGCCCCAGGAGAACAAAACCCCGCAGCCACCACAGAGCCCTCCATCCCCGACTGGCACAAGGCTGAAGCTGGCCGGCAGCCACAGCAGCTTCCCCATCCCGTGAGACGCAACCCAGCAGCCCATGGAGGAGCCGGGCGGGGCGAAGGTACCTGCTCCAGCCACGGGCAGCATCTCCAAGGCGCAAGCCGGGCCGGTGGCACAGAGCCGCAGCGTGGGGCCGACAGCCCAGCTAGTCAAAGCCATCGCCTCCGGAGCAAACCGGGGGGCTCGGCGTGCCGGGTACCGCGCTCCTCCTCGCCGAGCAGCAGCCGGGGCCGGCCCAGCGGCAGCATCGCTGCAGGAGATGCTCAGCCGAGCGGGAGCAGCCGTTTAAATAAATAAGGCAGCTTTCGGCGCGGCTGCTGCCGCTGCTGCTGAGTCACCCAGGCGGCTCTGATGGCAGCTGCGAACGGCGCTGCCTTCGCTCTGAACGGGGACGCGGGGGTGGCCGGGGGGAGCTGGGCATGTCGGAGAGCCCTGCAGGCTGAGGCCAGGGGTGGTTGTACAAGGTCCTTTGAGCTCCAAGCTCTCGCGTTCCGTAAGCAGGTGAAGTGTTATCGCTCGTCTGAGGGCAGGGCTAACGGGGCGGGGGAGCTCCGCAGGTCAGAGCTGGCCCCAAAACAGCATCCAGGGATGCGACAGACACCAGCGTGGACCTGCACAGTGCGTCATGCTCTCCTCCTGCTGGCGGCCTGCCGGGACGTGGATTTTCTTAATGATGAGGTAAACGGAAGCATGGAGAACTGTCACTCGAGACTCTCCCTGTGGAGAGAATAAGGTGGGGAAGCCAAGGAGCATCGGCTCCCATAGCGACTCAGGGGTCGTTCTCCCAAGCAACAGGACAAGAGGTAAAGGCCTCAGGATGTGCCAGGGGAGGCTTCGGTTGGATGTAAGGAACAATTTCTTCCCCAAAATGGTTGTCAAGCCCTGAAGCAGGCTGCCCAGGGAAGTGGTGGAGTCCACATCCCTCTTTTAGGGAGCTAAAAGACATGGAGCCATGGCGCTGAGGGACATGCTTTAGTGGTGACCTGGCAGTGACAGCTAACAGTTGGGCTCAAAGATCTCACAGGTCTCCTTCAACCAAAGCAATTCTATGACTATGATTTGATGGACAGGACACCCTGGATGGGACCTGGTTGGAAAGGTTAACTTGTCTGAAGACCAACAAAACTGGCCAGAAGCCCACCTGTGGGGACCCATCTCATGGGGCGGGTGTAGCCTCATCTCAGGGTAGGGCTTGGTTTGTTCCCCAGGACATGGTCTAGTGGTGACCTGGCAGTGCTGGACCTGCCAGCTGGGCTCAATGACCATAAAGGCCTTTTCCAACCTGAACCATTCTACTCACAATTCATGTGTCCCCTACTTCCACACCTGCCTGGGGCACCCTGGCAGCATTTACTGAGCTCTCCAGGCTGCAGCAGGTCACATCTGTGCTGTCGCTAGGGTGGGGGCAAAGCAAGCCAGAAGGGCCTTTTGCTTTGATAGCTCTGCTCTGAGAAAGTCAATCTAATTGGGGATAATTACAACCTTTCAGTCTCATCGACTGCAGCTGGGTAGCATAACCCCCACTCAGCTGCTCTGACACAGTCATGAGCCCTAAGGCTCTGGGATAAATTCATGGCATGAGTTTCCAGGAGCTGGGGTCAATGGTACCAGCTGTAACTGGAGTTTTTTGGGATCAAGGACAGGGCACAGACTCAGCTCGCCTCCCAGAATGACCACACACTCTCCCATGAGAGCTCTGGCCTTGAGCCTTTCCTTGTTAATCCACTCTTCCTCATTTCAATGGCATCCTGGCAATGCCATCCCAGGAAAATCTACAGCTGGAAAACCTTACAGCCATACAATCTGAGGTGTGGAATTTACTTAATAAGGCCACTCCAACTGATCTGAAAGTAAATCTAAATTAAATCACACAAAAAAAAAAATCCCTCATTAAACTTAATATTCTGTGAAGGTCACTCTGCTAATCCTGAATAAAAACCTCAGCCCAAAGGCAGGGGTTGTGGTAGCTCTTTCCCCAAGCCCCACAACGATCCAGAGACCTTTCCCTAATCTGTTTAGCAAAATCTCTTTTACACAACCAATGTGAGTCTCCTTCATACCCATCCTCTGACTCCCTCAGGTCTTTGGCACCCAGTGGGCAAGCCTGCCTGGGGAAAAGGATAAGACCTCCCTGGTCCCTTCCACATTGGAAATGTCACTGAGCAACACTCAGCTTGGCCCCAAGACACATTAGTCCTATTTTCCATCCAGCCTGGGGTGGGTAGAGGGATGAAGTGAGGAGCCTCAGCCCATGGGAAAGGGGAAAAAAATATTAGGAAGGCAAGAAACAAGTGATGTTGGCAGAGAGAAGGGACAGACTCTGGCACTGAAAATGTAGAGCACAGCTCACGGAGCCACTCCTCCCCAACACCTATTCCCAGGAGAAAGCCTGCAGCCATAAGCATGGTTGTGAGCTCTCCTGAGGGAAAGGCTTGCTCAGGTGCTCCTCAACTTCTGACCCTGATTTAACAAAGGAAAATCTAGACTAAAAATCCAGCTTCTGCACCAGCCAGCTCCCATTTGTACCCCTCCAGAGCCAGGGCAGATCTCCATGTAAATCAGCATGACCCCATGGGCAGGCAGAGCTGTAAAGCAAGCCAGTAAATCTCTCTCTAATCATGTTTAAGAGAGCCCAAGGCACTGGGCACCAATTAAAAACTGTGGCCTGATGCCCTCCTTGAGTGTGCTGAGATGGGAACAGGGTGAGGACAGCAGAGTGCCCTGGCAGGGGGACACAACAGCAGCCCCCAAATTGGAAGAGGAGATGGATTGAGCAGCTCAGTGCAAAGAATAGCTGCTGGAAAAAGAGCAGCCATGAAAAGGAGGACACTGGGTTGTTGCATTGTGGCTGGAAAGATGTTCAGCAGAGAAAGACCTGGGGGTGTTGGTCGACAGCCAGCTGAAGATGAGCCAGAGTGTGCCCAGCTGGTCAAGAAGGCAAAAGGCATCCTAGCTTGGATCAGGGAAGTGACTGTCCTCCTGTATCCAGCAGTGGGGAGGCCACACCTCACACACTGGGTTTGCCTTTGGGGCCCCCACTACAAAAAGGACATTGAGGGGCTGGTGTGTGTCCACAGTAGGGCAACAAAGCTGGTGAAGGGTCTGGAGAATAAATCTGAGGAGCAGCTGAGTGAACTGAGGTTGCTTCTTCTGGACAAAAGGAGGCTCAGGGGACACCTTCTTGCTGTCTACAACTTCCTGAAAGGAGGTTGGAGTGAGGTGGATGTCAGTCCCTTCTCCCTAGTAACAAGTGATAGGATGAGAGAAAATGGCCTCATCAGGGAAGGTTTAGGTTGGATATGAGAAGAAAATTCTTCACCAAAAGGGTTATCAAACAGTGGAAAGGGCTACCCAGGGAGGTGGTTGAATCACCATCCCCAGAGGTGTTTAAAAGACACACAGTTGTAGAGCTGAGGGACATGGTTTAGCACCAGGGCTGGCAGAGTTAGAAAACAGTTGGACTCTATGGTCTCCAAGTCTTTTCCAACCATTTATGATTCCATTAGACTTCTATCACCTCCAGTGGGAGAAGAAGAACTGGGGAGGTAGCCAAATCCAGTTCATCCTGGCAGCTCTGTAATTCAGAGTAATGTCCTGATGTTAATTAATAGTTCCTGACCTTTCTGCTGCACAGCCACAGCTTGGTCCCTTCCCTGCTCCTTAATCACTGCTCATCCAAGTGTCCCTCAGTAAGAGTCAGCATCTGCAATGGAGTTGTTCTAAAACCTGACAGCTCATCTGTGAGCAGAGATGCTTCTGAGGACATTGCAGAAGACCCAAACCTCCAAGGACAGCACAAGGCAGCACTGCTCACAGGGAGCTGCGTCTCTTGACATCGGCACAAAGGGACAGCAAAATATTGAGGCACTGACAGCAGGGAGCAGAGATGCTGGGGACTGGTGAGCCAAGGCTGCTGCTGCCAGGATGCATTTCTCGTGTCGCTGAGTGGGATGGACAGGAGCATGCCGGAGAGGGAAATGCTCTCTTGGAGCCATGGGCACAAAGCCTTTTAGCTCAGCAATTAAATTTGCAGCTTCCCCCTGGCACTCCTCCATGTGCTGCTCGTCTCAGTTCCACCAACGCAGCCAGGGCACACCAGGGAAGATACAGAAGATACTGGGGCAGATACTGGGGCAGGTAGCAAGGGAGATACCAAGGGTGAAGTTGCTCCACACCTGTGAAGAGACCTCAAGAGCATCAAGAGATGCTTGAGGCTAAATCCATGCAGGCATCACATCTGAATCCCACCTGGATTTGCCTAAACACTCTCCCTTCCATCTCATCTCCCCACCCCGTTCCAAATGCCAGCAGATCCAAGGATGCAGGCATCAAATCTAGCTCCATCAGCTGCATGGTGAATGGTGGGATGTAAATCAACCCTGCTGCCAGCTTACACCAGAGATGGGTTCAGCCCTCCATGATTTACACTCCACCGCTCAGCCACGTCTGCCACTCTGACACCGCAGCACACACAAAGCTTCAGCAGCGGCCAGATTAATTAATATTTCACAGCAGTGATTAGATTCGGGCATTAAAACCACACCAGTCCTTTTGCATGCGGGAGGAAACCACCCATTAGGGGCAGAGCTGTGTGCTGGGAGGTTTGTGTTGCATACCTGGCACGGTGGCAGGCTGCTTCAAAGGGAGAAGAAGGGGAGTTAAGCACCTTAATGGGTGCCTGGTTTCATTAAACAGCAGAGGGAAAGAGCTTAGGGAGGGAGGAAAGAGCTTAGTGAGAAATTATAGAATCATAGAAACGTTTTGGTTGGAAGAGGCCTTAAGATCATTGAGTCCAATCATTAACACAGCAGCGCCTAGTTCACCATGAAGCCATGGCCCTCAGCATCACATCTGCACAATCCTTCCAGAGATGGAGACTTCACCACTGCCCTGGGCAGCCTTGATAACCCTCTCCATGAAGAAATTGTTCCTCATCTCAAATCCTGTGGTGCAAACTGTGGCTGTTTTCTCTTGTCCTATCACTTGTTCCTTAGGAGAAGAGACCAACCCCCACTTTACTCCAACCTCCTTTCAAGGAGTTGCAGAGAGCCAGAAGTTCTCCCCTGAGCTTCCTTTACTCCAGGCTGAACAACCCCAGCACCCTCAGAAAGCTTGTGCTCTACTCAAACTCTGGCCTCAGTGTGGCTCCTTCAGACATTCACTGGGTGCTGTGTGGACATGGTGTGTCTGGTCCAGATCACTTAACTGGGGAAGCTCCAACTGAGGAGAGTCAACCCAGCCTCCAAATCCTGCTTAATTAAGAGCCAGGTTCACTTGATGACCAAGGACATGGGGGGGCTTAGGAGTATGAAAGGATTTTAGAGAAAAAAAATCAACATGCAACCCCCCACACTGTGTTCTGCACGTTCAACAAAAAAGCACAATGAGAACCTTTGTGAGGTGCTGACCACACACAGCTCTGTGGTTTCCTATTTCCCCACACATGCTACAACAAAGGTCACAGATAGATTCTGCTTTTGGCAGAAAATCTGACAGGACACCCTCATTTACAGAGACAGAACCATGATGGGATCAGCCACATTTTCTCTCCAGCCTTTCTAGGTTGTTTGCAGCTCCTGAGAAGGGGGAGCAACACCAGTTCCCATGGCAGAGACCTGCAACAGGGTCACAGTGCTGCGAAGATTACAACATCTCTGGAAGTGCACCTTCCTCTGAAATTACTGATTGTGCAAGTGATTAGCAGAGCCCTTAAGTGGTCAGGTTTGATGAGGTTAGAGGCAACCAATGCCAGCTGCTGGCCTGGCACAGTTCTCATCTAGCATTTGCTCCAGGCAGAGGAGTTCCCATTTTCAGCAATGTCCACTGCATCCAAACTCACCAAACTGTGGAGGTATCTCCTGCTCTAGGTGAACCTGCTGTGGCAGGGCGGTTGGTCTAGCTGACCTGCAGAAGTCCCTTTCAAACCCTTTCATTTTGTGATTCTATGATTCACTGCACAGATCAAATCCTGCCCAGACACAACAATCCTGTCTGGAAATGCACCAGGAAAAAAGCCCTGGTCTTGGCCATAGCCATCGAGGGCATCCAAAGCAGCATGGCCAGCAGGTCAGCTGAAGGGATTCTGCCCCTCTGCTCCACTCTGGTGAGATCATGCTTGCAGTGCTGGGTCCAGCTCTGGCGTCCTCAGCACAGGAAAGAGGAGACGATAAAGAGGAGACGATAAAGAGGAGGCCACAAGAATGATCTGAGGACTGTAACCCCTGTGCTGTAAGAACAGGCTGAGAGAGCTGGGGTTGTTCAGCCTGGAGAAGAGAAGGCTCCGTGGAGACCTCACAGCCTTTCAGTACTTAAAGGGGCCTAGAAGAAAGCTGGAGAGGGAAACATTTCAGGATAGGTTAGACACAGTGCTCTGAGCAACCTGTTCTAGTTGAAGATATCCCTGTTCACTGCAAGGGGGAGGTTGAACTAGATGACCTTTAAAGGTCCCCTCCCACCCACAGCAGTGTGTGATTCGATGATTTAACACAAACCTGCACCAGAGCAGGGAAGCCCCCAGCACTACACAAATAGCCCCTTTGCCTCCACCAGCGCTGAATTAATTTGCGGATCATTTAGTTAAAAAGCACAGAAGAGAGAAGAGGAAAAAAAAAAAAAAAAGAGGGAAGAAAAAAAAAAGGGGGGGGGGGAGAAAAAAGAGCTTTATTTCCCATTCCCCTGCTGAGCCATCCAGTCCCACCGAGCGCTATTTATTTAGCACAAAACCCATCAGCTCGTGTGTGGCTGCTGGCTGTGACTCAGTGGCATGCTGGCAGCCCCAGACGGCTCGCAGGGACCTTGCTGGCGCCCACCACCGACACCGCCTCTTCTCTGGGTAGCCGAAAAAACCTCATTTCCCCTGCTCCAGCTGCTGCTGAAACAAATGGAAAATGAAAGAAAAAAAAAAAAAAAAGGAGAACCTTCCTATTTCCAGCTCGGTTGGCATGGGAGGAGACAGCTCCTGCTGGGTGACCAGAAAGCAAAGCGAGGGAGCGTGGAGGAAACAAACTGCGGTGAGCCCAACGCTGGGGGTACGGCTCCTGAAGCTCCAACGCTCACTGCCTCCCTAAAAGTATGGGGTGGGACTCACACCGGGAACCTTCCAGGGAAATGGGGAGCCCGTCCTGTCTCCACAGCTCACTTGCTTCCCACTCTAACCCTGTGCTCGCCCCACAGCCGTGCTCCCGGAGCGGTTTTCACTGCTTTTCGCACGTATTTGGGAGTTAAAGCCCAGCCTCCTGCAGACAGCAGCGAGGCAGAAGGTTGCTGTCAGCTGGGTACACAAAGCGCTGGGCTTCTCCTGCAGCCGAGGCCGTCGCACAGACCCCTGTGCTCTCTACCAGCCGAAGACTGATGGTGAAATCTCCTAAGGAGCAGCTAATCCTCAAGCCTAGCTCAGGACAGCGAGTTCTCACTGGTGATGACGACGTCAACCTGAAAGCTCAGCTCATAAAACTGTAGTTTGCCCCACTCTAGTTGCTCAGACCAGCTGAGAGAAATGGGCTTGATCAGCCTGGAGAAAAGGAGGCTCAGGGGTGACCTTCTGGCTCTCTGCAACTTCCTGATGGAGCCTGGAGCAAGTGGTCTCCTCTCCCTGGGAACAAGCGACAGGATAAGAAGAAACAGCCTCAAGTTGCACCAGGGAAGGTTTAGGCTGGACATGAGGAACAATTTCTTCCCCAAAAGGGCTGTCAAAGCCTGGACCAGGCTGCCCAGAGCAGTGATCATGCCATCATCCCTGGAGGGATTGAAAAGCCACGTAGATGTGGTGCTGAGGGACGTGGTTTAGTGGTGAACTGCGCTGCTGGGTTAACCAATGGACTCGATGATCTTAAAGGTCTTTTCCAACCAAAACACTTCTATGATTTTCACTGGTGATTGCAAAAGGAAATCTGATTCCAGGCTGAAAACAGGGGCAGATCACCAGTAGCCCTGCTCTGTGTTCATGACCACCACCACAGCCCCGCACCACAAGCCCCAGGTGCCAGGCATGTCACTCTTGCCTCACACACACAAGCACCATCCCAGCACCGTGGGCTTAGAGGGAATGCAAAGAGCTTTTCCTGCTGCCCATGCTGCCCATGCTGCCTCTCTGACCACCTCTCAGGGAGGCAGCAGGTCTTCCCCATCACCAAGCAAGCATCCTGCACTGCTTTGTCCTGTCCACGGAGGAAAAAAAAACATCCCCAGTCACTCCTCTAATCCTTCCCCCAGGCCAAGAGACAGTTAAAAGAGAGATTAAAAAGATACAAATAATCCTGCGCATTCCTAATGCACCTTTCATCCGAAGTATCCCACAGAGCTTTCCAGCTCCTGGATGCTTTCCAGGACCATGAGCTGCAGCAACGCCTGGCTGTGAGCACTACCAGGGAAGGGACCAGCCTGGTCTTTGTCCTCAAAGTCACATTCAGGTCCCCAGAGATGTTCTGCCCTTCCTTACCCTAAGGAAACCAGGTATTTTGGTGCAGGAGCTTCTCCAAGATGCTAGCAGAGATGTGAGGAGCCATAGCCTGATGAGGCATTGCCATTCCAGGCTGGCCATCGAGCCAGGATCTCCAGGGACAAACAGAGCATGTCACACCCCTCAGGACAGATCATTAAAGTGACACCGGGAGGAACTGGTGGGGTTCTTGGGGATCTGCAGCTCAGCTGTCCCCCAGGTCTGCAGAGAGGCTGGGGTCTCCTGCTGTCCTCCAGCCCCAAGGATTATTACACACTGTGAATGGCTCGGATGATGCCAACAGCTCCCTGCAAATTCCAGTGGCACGAATTGCCAAAAGAAAACCAACCCAAAACACAAACCAAGTCCCATGCAAAAGCCCTGAGCAAGGGAAGGGCATGAGTGGGAGCACTGGGGCACTGGGGTCAGCTTGTCCTGCAACAAGAGCATCGCTGCCATCCTACGCCAGACAGACAGCTCCTGTGGTGGGAGTGGGTGAGAGGGCATAGAGGGGACAAAGAAGGGTCTTGTCCCTGGGGCATGCAGAAGCTGTCACTGTCACCACAGGCTGCCACAGCCAAGGCAGGAAAGCGAGCATCCCCCTCATTTTTGCGGGCGGAAAAATACCAGCTGGAAGACCTGGATGACTCAATGGAGGCCACGGAGGAGTCAGCATCACGACAAGGAGTAGAGGAAAGGAACCCAGGTGCCCTGCCTCAGTTTCCCTCCCCTTGGCCCCCCCAGGCAGAAACCCACTCCCCAAGCCCACCAGCTCTGCTTCTTTCCCAGCAGGAGCCAGGTGCTGCATCCCAACACATCCACGACCTCCACGTATGCACCTCACTGAGTCCCAAAATGGGCACCCCATCACCTGTGGAGGACCAGCACCCTGCCAACCCACCCCTCCCTCCTGATGTATCCCACCATGCACTCACCCCTGGCACCCCAGCACCTTGCAGAGAGGATGCTTGGCCAACAGTACCCAAGTGACCCCACAGCCCTTTCGGTGGGCTGCAAGCCACTAAGGAAGGGCAGAAGTCACGGAGTCCCTCTCTGTGGCACTCACCCTGCGCCGACAGCCGGGGGAAGGATGCTCAGGCAGCAGGCAACGAGGATTTAAGAGCCACCCGGCCACCCCCCAGCCCTTCCCAACAGCTCCCAGCAGCTTAGCGTGCCCGGCTGCCCCGCACAGGGAGCCGGGGGGGGCAGCTGCCAGCTGCTCTGCCAGCTGCTCCCCATTACGTACGCAGCATCACCCGACCACGCTTCCCAGATGGGGACACAGGACCCCACATGCCACACACACACAGAGGGGTGACAGCAGTGACAACACAGGCGTTGGAAGGGGACCTCAAACCCCAAGGTGTGGGGGCTTTTAAGGAATTGAGGTCTGCCCTGTGCCAAGGACGCAGTATCACAAGGGGGTGGTCATACACAGGACCTGCCAAAGAACCAGGTAAGCCCTACAGAGCACCCAAGTCTTCCCCACCTCACTGGGTGATTCCCCAACAATAAGGGGGCCATTGGTCCTATAAAGGAGGTAAGCCCTGCCAGCCCTGAGGAACAGGCAACCCCCAGGAATCCAGGCTGGGGGTCGGCTAACAGACCTTGGTCCCCCAGGAAGGGGGCAATGCCCCAGTGATACTTACAGCACTTTATGGGACTACGGTGCATGGCCAAGCCCCAAAGAGGGGCAGCCTCCAGAAACTTGGGGGGATGTATAGGGGATCAGTATCCTCCTCAAACTCAAACAGGGGTCACCCCCAGTAACTAAGGAGATGTACAGCTCTATGTAGGACCGAGGTGCTCCTCAAACCCACTAAGATAATGACTCCCAAATAATTTAGAGGGTGTATTGCTCTATAAAAGACAAAGGTTCCCACAGCCCTAAAGAGGGGTCAACCCCTAGTAAATGGGGGGTGCACAGTTTTATATGGGACCAAGGTCCTCCCACCCCCCAAAGAGGGGAATAACCCCCAGGAAATGGGTGGGCACACGGCTCTGTATAGGATAAGGATCCCCCCCACTTCAAAGAGGGGTCAGCCGCGGCACCGGGGGCATGCACAGCTCTACGCAGGACCAAGGTACCCCAGCTCCAAGAGAGGTCACCCCACAGCAAATGGGGGGGAGGGGATGTAGAGCCCTGGTCTGGGCCCTGGAAGGGATGAACCCCAAACTGGGCCCCGGGGGATGCCCAGCCCTGCCCCGGGGCGGGGACAAACCCAAGTGCCCAGGAAGCGGGGGGACACGCACGGCCCCAACCGGCCCCGTTACTGAACCCGCTACCGGCCTCCGTTACCGGCCCGGCCCCGTTACTTCCCTTCCCCCGAGTGCACTCACCATACATGGCCGTTGCCGTGGCCCGGCCCGGCTCGGTGCGGCTGCAAGCGGCGGTGCCCGACCCGGCTCTGCCCCACCGAGCGGCGCCGGCCGGGGGCGGCACCGGGGGCGGTACCGCAGCGGCAGCTCCTCCCGCCGGTACGGCCGCAGCGCCCGCCGGTGGCACGGCTCGGCTCGGCTCGACGCGCCAAGGCAAGGCGAGGCGCGGCGGGGACTAGCGGCACCGCGCACGCCCTGCCCCACCTCGGGATCCCTCAGGGCGCCTCCCCCTTCCCCAGCCCAGCGTTCCGCCCCGTGCCGCACCAGCCCCGGGGCACCCTGCCCGGGCTCTGCCCCGCGTCCGCCAGCACAGACCTGGCAGGGGCCAAGCCACGGCGGGGGACGTAGTGGCTCTGCCCTGAGCGTTTGGGGTCTGCCAGCGAGCTGGTATCTGCTCGATCCCCACTCCAGAACAGACCGGCGAGCTCCGGAGCATCCTTCCTCCATGGGTCAGATGGGGACCCAAAACCACAGAATCATAGACTCACAGATGGTTTGGGCTGAAAGGGACCTGTAGAGGACATCTAATCCAACTCCCTGCAGTCAGCAGGGACATCTTCAACTACAGCAGATTGCTCAAAGCCCAGGCCAACCTGACCTGGAATGGTTCCAGGGATGGGTCATCTACCACCTCTCTGGACAGCTTGCCCCAGGATCTCACTGTTCCTCCGCACAACTTTTTTCTCTCTAGTCCCCTCTTTTAGTTTAAAACCATCATCCCTCGGCCTGTCACAACAGGTCCTGTTAAAAAGTCTGTCCCTAGCCTTCTTACAGGTCCCTTTAAGTACTGAAAGGCCACAAGAAGGTCTCCCTGGAGCCTTCTCTTCTCCAGGTGGAACAACCTCAGCTCTCAGCCCATCCTCAGAGCAGAGGGACCTCAGCCTTCACATCCCATTTATGGCCTCTGCTGTATCAACTCCAACAGGTCCGTGTCTCTCCTGTGACGAGGACCGCAGAGTTGGACACAGCACTGCAGGTGGGGTCTCACCAGAGCAGAGCAGAGGGGCAGAATCCCCTCCCTCGACCTGCTATCCATGCTGCTTTGGATGCAGCCCAGGATGCAGTTGGTTTTTGTGTTGTGAGCGCACATTGCCAGCTCCTGTCCAGCTTGTCACCCACCAGCACCTCCAAGCCTTTCTCCACAGGGCTGCTCTCCATCCCTTCATCCCCTAGAATGAGTTAGAGCTACCCCAGCCTAGGCACAGGACCTTGCACTTGTTGAACCTCAAGAAGTTCACACAAACACACTTCACTCAGTTACATTCAACTGCTTTCCCCTGTGGGGAGGAGATTCTGCATGTGCCACACCACTGCCAGCCCCATGGAACACTGTGCCTTGGCATCTGCCACCATCTGAATGGCAACCAGGAATACCGTCACCTTGCCCTGCAGCAGTTGCTGCCAGCCTGGACAGGTGGGAGCTGCACCAGGCTCCCTAAATATGGAGGTGTGTTGCTGACAGCAGAAAAGCTGCAAGAAAACAGCAGAGGAGATGCAGACAGATCCAGGTCAGCTCGGTTGCTTCTAGAAACTCCTGGAGAATGAGATATGAGGAGGCTCAGAATGCCCTGGAGAGACAAGGGTGCCAGGAAAAGGACTGAGAGCACTTGGAGGGGGTGAGGAATACAGAAGATACCTCCCTGAGGCACATTTACTTGGCATTAGTGCCGCAGTGCACTGAGGTGATGTGCCAAAGGAGAAACAGAGGCAGGATGTCAGCCTATCCAGGTGCTAGCATGGTTGGGACATTACACAAAGGCTCCCAACAAACCATGGATGTGTCACCCTCCTGCAGGAGAGCACTGACTGCTCCCCACACTCCACCCAGCCATACAGTTGTCACCTCCCAGGACTCCAGCTCCACAAACAGGAACGTGGAATCCTGGCTTTCACAACATCCCAGGCAGGCAGGACAGAGCAGGAGCCTCAAGCCAAAGTGCAGAGGCTGTGGTGTTCCCACCATGGCCACTGCTGCAGCCTCCCTGTCATGGGCACGAGTAACCCAGCAAAGCAAAGATGATGCTGGGGACAAGAACAAGGCCTGAAGTGACAGGGTGCCTTGGCCAGGGAGGATGAGGGTACCAGAGAGGTGCTGCCCCCGATCTCCCTGAGCTTTTTGGGTGCATCTCTTGCCACACAGCAAAGCCTCCGAGTTGGATCATCTAATTAGGCAATAGCTGATGCCTCACGATCCTCCTCGTGGGGAAAGGATGCTTTAATTAAAACATTTTGGGAGTCAATCTGTGTTGATGATTCCCTCGGTGGAAGCAGCTGCACCAAGAGTCATCCATGTTCCTGGGGGACTGGAGGGCTGTTGTGGGGTACATCGCAGCAGTCACAAGCCAAAGGACAGGGCTTCTGAGCTTCTGCAACCAGGACCAGTCCCAGAAGTAGTCAAAAACTCCTTTTTATGGTGAAGTAAAAGCCTCAGTGTAAAACCTCACAATGAGGGATGAGCCTGAAGCAGATGTGGCAAAGATGGACATGAACATCTGCCCAGGGCCAGGATGGATCCATGGAGTTTAGGGCAGGGGTCCAGACCACTTCTGGCACATGGCTCCTCCTAATTCATGGCACAAGGCTGGAGAAAAGTTTAACCCTGCCTGCCACCATTGCTGCCCCACAGTTCCTACCTGTCATCACCACAAGAACCCCAACACACTCCAGCCTTGCCCAGAGCAATCCAAACTCATGTCTTCATCGTGGCCTAGACCCCCTCATTCTTCTGGCAGTAAAGGGGAGGATGCAAACTCATTGAGGGGCTGGAATGCTCTCAGGATGTGTGGCTGCATCCCTGTCTAAGGCTTAGAAAGGTTGGGAAGAGCTCAGCACGTCAGGCAGAGTGGGCATCAAGGGCACGGGGTGAATCACTGTGCTCTGGAATCCCTTTCTGGGATAGCTCAGGGGGATTTGAGGGGAAAGGCAGTGATCCAGAGGCAAAAGTCATGTCAGGAGGACAGCAAGGAGCTGCTCAGCCTGGGCACATCCTTTGTCGAGCACATCCATCCCTTGTCCGTCTGCTCCCTTCTTCCTCACATCCCCTGGCAGCTGTTTCCATGGCCACGGAGCTGCTGCAGCAAGCGCAGCAGGGTCGTCCGCACCGAGCTGTGCATCCCTTCCCTGGACACACACTGAGGACAGACCCAGGACACAGGCCCATGGGCCAGCCCCTGACAGCTGCTCCCACACACCAACACTCAGCCATGCACCAGCTTTCATGCACCCATGTCCATTCTGGCACCAACACTGACCACGTTGCTTGGACAACCAGCGCCTGGGGATAGGCTCTTCCTCTGCTCTGATGGCTCTCACACACAATGAGCCACTTGGTTTAGTGCTGGGTTAATGGTTGAACTTGATGATCTCAAAAGGTCTTTTCAAGTCTAAATGATTCTGTGATTCTGTGATAAGAGAAGACTTTTTGCAGATGCAGCCTTGCATGGACTGTGGAAGCAGAGGAGAAAGCAAACAAAACAAATACAAGTAGCTGTCCTGCCCAGGCCACACAAATCCTGCAGTGTGCTCCAAAAACTCCCAGACTTAGCTGGTGGGAATCCCTTTAGGGTGGTCTCCCTATGTGGATAGCATAGAATCAAAACATGGTTTGGGTGGGAAGGGACCTTTAAAGGTCACCTAGTCCAAGCCCACTGCAGCCAGCAGGGCCATCAACTAAAGCAGGCTGCTCAGAGTCCTGTCCAACCTGACCAGTACCTTTCTTCATTCCATAGCTGTTATCCTTTCTTTGAGCCATTTCTCATTTGCTTGAGTTACTTCTTTATGTATCAGTGCTTGGGTTTTGGCCTGCTGATAGTCTCTCAGTGCACCATCACGCTGACTCAACACAACCATTCCTTCATCACTCCATGAACAAACTCCCCTCCGTGCCTGACTGCACCAGAGATGGAGGTGGGAAGTGCTGCCATCAACCTTCCCCTCACACCAGCACAAACAAGGGGTGAAATGCAAGGTAGCTGTGATGGTTTGGGAGTTATCTGCCCCACCACCACCACAATGAATTCACCCAGACTAGACTCAGCAGGCTGGAAGTTAAAGGAAGCTTTATATTCACAGCTTAGCACAATATACAAGCAGATATTTACAATATTTTACAAAATATATACAGCTATATACAAATTAAAGGTAATACAGAAACACAATACCCCTTCCAGAAACCAGAGTCCCCAGGAGGGGCTCCCAACCACCCTTCCACCTTCTTTCCAACCCCCACTCTTATCCCAGGGTCTGCCTTATGTGCAAGGTGAGTTGGGAGGATCAGTGAGGGGGGTTAGAAGCAGAGTGATTAGTTGGGTTACACAGATCCAAGCAGAAGAGAAACAGACTCAGACAGACCCTGACAGACTGACTGTCTTATCTATGTTCATGTCCTTGCTTTTATACATCTCAGCAAGCCTATGAGTGAAGTAGACATCACCACTGTTTTCTTTTCACAGCCTATAATCTAATTTTTCTCATTAAAATATTCCAATTAGCCTCAAACCAGCACAGTGGCATTGCCTCCCACATCATTCCCAAGCCTCTGTGCGTGCCAAGGATGAAAGTAGCATGGAAAGGGAGCAGAGGTGGCATGTGATGATGGGTTACCCAGCCCAAATGGTGCTTCTGCACACAACACCACAATATGAGGGAACCTGGGATCCCCCACCCCAAGCCTGGCTGGCTGGTCTAGGTCGCTTATCTGGAGAAGAAGCCATGCCCTGCTCCCTGCCTGCCTGATGTCCTGTAAGTCTCTGCACACCAGGATATTAAATCTAGCTCCATCTTAGTGAATTACTGGATTTGCTGTCATGATGACCTGGATAATTGCACCACTGATCTGTGTTTATTACTGCACCACTGGTTAGAGACAAATTGGTTATCCCTACAGCTGCTGCTCTCTGGTGTCTCTTACCACATCCCAAAATTGTAAGTCAGCAGGGCTGCTCTAAGTCCTTACAAACACAGAATTACAGAATCATTTTTGTTGGAAAAAACCATCAAGGCCAAACACCAACCCAGCACTGCTAGGTCACCACTAAACCATGCCCCTCAGCACCATATCTATGCAGCTTTTCAGTACCTCCAGGGATGGAGACTTCACCACTTCCCTGGGCAGCCTAGTCCAGGGCTTGACAACCCTGCCCATGAAGGAACTGTTGCTCATGTCAAACCTAAACCTTCCTTTGCCAAATTTGAGGATACTTCCTGTCCTTGAGGACATGTCCTGTTGCTTGATCCTTGGGAGAAGAGATCAACTGCCACCTCACTCAAACCTCCTTTCAGGGAGTTGTAGAGAGCCAGAAGGTCTCTTCTCAGCCTCCTTTTTTTCAGGCTAAACAACCCCAGTTCCCTCAGCTGCTCCTCACAAGACTCATGCTCTAGATCCTTCATCAGCTTTGTAGCTCATCTCTGGACACATTGCAGCACCAAAATGTCCTTACAGTGCCCAAACTCAGTGGAGATGTTGGCACAGTGCTGAGCTAAGCTCCTCATCCGCTTGTCCAGGCAGAGAGGTTCTGTTCCTCTCAACCCAGAGAAAACTCCACATAGGACTTTTTATTTGGTAGCAAAACAGAAAGGGCGGCAGTGCCCCAGGCCAAGGCAAGGAGCTGCCCAGAGATGTCCCTACCAGCATCTGAATTCACAAAAACAGCTGCCGAAAAGATTTGTAAGCCACGTGGCCAGAAAAGTCTCCACACGGATGCACAGGACCAGCAGAGGAAGGGTTAAAGGCATCAGCTTAAATTGGCAGAGGGATGTGTGCCTGGTGTCATCGAACAGACAGGGGGAAGATGAAGAACAAACTGAAGATAACATAGGAGAACAAAGCTGAAGATAAGATGAAGAACAGAGCTGGAGCCATAAAGCACACAGAGATGGATAATGGCAGGACCCTTCTGGCAAGGATTTATGAGACCAGATAATGAGGCAAAAGATCCCAACCAGCCCATATCAAATCTGTCAAAAAGCTGCTTCTCACTGCCAGAAAGAAAGGAGCCAGAAGAGGTGTTGAGGAATTGACAGCCATTGTCCCTAGTCCATAGCACACATCAGTGACTCCTGCCACCCTCCCTTCCAAACTGGGCCTCTCAACATCCAGAAACATGCTCTCAGCAGGATGTGGATGTGGGAGTCACAGAATCCCTATGCTCAGAGTATCTCACAGGGAAGAGTTCACCTACTCAGACTCTGAGGGCCCTGTCCCAGGGTGCCATGAGACCACTGCCAGCCCTGGTGCCACCTAAGGCTACCTGTCACAGCATCCGCCAATGTCCTCCACTCAGAAACCATTTTCACAAGTGGTCTACCTTCTGGAAAGGCTAATTCCCCACCCCAAAAACTGATTCCATGCTGATCCAGACAGCTTCCAACCACAGAATAATAGAACCATTTTGGTTGGAAGAGACCTTTAAGATCATCAAGTCCAACCATCAACCCAGCACTGCCAGGTCACCACTGAACCATGTCACTCAGCACATCTACACAGCTTTTCAATCCCTGCCGGGATGGGGACTCCACCACTGCCCTGATTAGCCTGTTCCAGGTCTCAACAGCCCTTGTGGGGAAGAAACTGTGCTCACATCCAACCTAAACCTCTTGATGCACATCTTGAGGCCACTTTCTCGTGTCCTGTCACTCACTATCTGGAAGAGACTTACCCCTACCCTCACTCCAACCTCCTCTCAGGGATTTGTAGAGAGCAAGGTCTGCCTTCTTTTGTCCAGGCTACACAAGCCCAATTCCCTCAGGTGCTCCTCACAAGACTTGTGCTCACAGGACCCTTCGCCAGCCTCACTGCACTTATTCGGACATGCTCCAGCACCTCAATTTCCAGCTATCCTCCCTCATTTCATGACCTTTGGAAGCTAATAGATAGATGACTGAAAATGACTGTAAATCATCAAAATAAAGAGGTCTTCATTCAATGGCTCCTGAGGAATTTTATATCAATACCAAACCCATCTCTTGCATCCCAAACCTACACAGAAAGGGTGAGAGCTGCATCTAGGGAGACCTCATTGTGGCCTTTCAGTACTTAGAGGTGGTGGAGATGAAAGCTGGGGACAGAGGTTTTAGCAGGGGACAGACTTTTAAGCAGGGCCTGTTGTGACAAGGCAAGGAGTGATGGTTTTAAACTAAAAGAAGGAAAATTTAGACTAGATTCCAGGAAGACCTTTTTTACACTGAGGGTGGTGAGACCCTGTCTCGGGTTGCCCAGAGAGGTGGCAGATGCCCTTCCCTGGAACCATTCCAGGTCAGGTTGGATGAGGCTCTGAGCAATCTGCTCTAGTTGCAGGTGTCCCTGCTCGCTGCAGCAGGGATTGGACTAGGTGGCCTCTAAAGGTCTCTTCTCACCCAAACAAGTCTGTGATTTTCTGATTCTGTGATATCTCAACTAGGTAGAAGGAGTAAATTGTTTATGCTGAGGGTGTCCATGCACTGGCCCAGGTCAGCCAGAGAACGTGATAAAAGCCCCATCCGTGAAACTATTCCAGATCAGATTGGAAAGGGCTCTAAGCAACCTGCTCCAGTTAAAAATGTCCCTGTTCACTGCAGAGGTGTTGGACTAATGATCTTTAAAGATTATTAGAGGGCTGGGTGTCAGGGGCGGGGCGTAGGGGACACAGGCTCTGCTCACCTGCTCCCTGGGATAGGACAAGGAGCAAGGGATGTAAGCGGCAGCACAGGAGGTTCCACCTCAGTGCAAGGGGCAACTTCTTTCCTGTAAGGGTCCCAGAGCACTAGCACAGGCTCCCCAGAGAGGTTGTGGAGTCTCCTTCTCTGGAGACATTCAAGGCCTGTCTGGATGTGTTCCTCTGTGACCTGAGCTAGATTGTATGGTCCTGCTCTGGCAGGGCGGTTGGACTCAATGATCTCTTTGGGTCCCTTCCAGCCCCTGACATCCTGTTGTGATAAATGAGACTTGTGAACTTACAGTATACCACAACCTTAAAGAAACTTGGTTTATTCACTCTTTCAGGGTCATGCAAGGCATGCGAAAGAAAAGACACATCTCATCCCTTGGTCCTGAAATTGTTCCACATTGACAAGAATCAGATGTATGTATTTCACCCTGTGATCTCTTCCTAGCCAAACCATTATGTGGTTCTATGATTGAACTCAACATCCCAGCCCATTCTCAATCCTATAGGGACCTAATCAAAGCAAGAAGCAGAGAAAACACCTTCCTGAGCACATACAGCATTGTTATGGGGGACAGGAGATGTAACTTCCAATTGCTTTACTCTGCCTGGTGCTCTCCAGGGCCGATTCCTAGAGCCCAGCCCCAGGGCAGTTCTTCAGAGCCACATAAACCCTCACAGCTCAGCCCACACGGAGAGCAGGACGGTCTGGGAGCACCCAGGACGGGGCAGGGCGGTACAGTGCCGCATGCTGCTGCTTTCACTTCCTTCTGGGGATGCTAAGACAAGGCAAGGGACTGAAAGCAGGGGTGGAGGGCAGGGCTGCGCCAGAGGGGAGCTACACTTGGATCTGGGTCAGTGCCCTCGCTAGGGCATGTCGCTGCCAACCCCCAGGGAGTTTAAGAAGTGCAGATAGGGAAGGGACAGCATGCGGAGCAGCCCCGGGTTCCCCGGGCTTGTATCCCCTCTCTACCGCCCCCTACTGCCGCCCGCCGCCGTTGCTCCATCCGAGCGGCGCCCGCCAATGCTCTCGCCCAATCTCGCGAGAGCATCCGGGTCAGGCGGGTGCGGGGTGCGGCGGAAGTCTCGTGCAAGCGGAGGCGCAGGGCAGTGAGGCGGCCCCAGGCCCGCCTCGCTCCCGCGTTCCTCTCCATCCTTCCCTCCCTCTTTCCTTTCTTCCTTCCCTCCGCTGCCTCAACCGGGCCCTCTCCGGTCCCCACCGCCCCAGCCCCCAGTCCCTGCCGCCCCGGCTCGGCCCCCGCCGCCCCAGCTTATAATGGAGGCGAATCCGCCGAAGCGGAAGGAAACACGCAAGTCGCTGCGGATTAAAGTCATCTCCATGGGCAACGCGGAGGTGGGCAAGGTGAGGCTTTACGATTGGCGGGCGGGTGGTGGCGGGCAAGCAAATTAGTCAATAGGGAGCCGGCTCTGACCGCGTTGCTAGAGAGGCCGCGGATTGGGTGGTTGTGCTGGCGGGAGCCAATCGGGGACAGGCCGCGCAGTGCGGTGCGAGGCGGGAGGTTGGGGCGAAATTGACAGCGTTGGGGGCGGGGCCGCGCCTCTCCGCCAGTTTTCATTGGCTGCGCGGCATGGAGGGGGTAGGGTTTTGTGGCGGCATCCAGCTGGGTGTGGGTGTCATGGCGTTGGCCGTGGTTTTTATTGCTTGGCTTCTTCATACCTGGTGCGGAGCTTTCTGTGCCTCTTGTGGCCTCTCCGCCCCGGCACGAGTGGGCTGTGTGAAGCGCCCAGCCTGCTCTACAGGCCTACCGCCACCCGCAGTGTTGCCTCTCTCTGTAGGGCGAGTTCCTTCGTGATCCGGCGGCTCACGAACTCCGAGTTCCGGTGCCCACTTCCCTCAGGGGAGGCTACAGGACTGTGCTGCAGCTATAGATGCTGTAGTGCGGCGCCTGAAGGCAGACTGGATCCAGCCATTAGTGTGCCTTCTTCCAGGACACTCGGAGGTTGCTGGGGAGGATTGCACCCCTCCTCAGTTTTTCTTCAGTCAGGGATTCCTTAGGAGCCTTCCATCTTCCTGCTGTGGCGAGTGACCCAGCTCTTCTCTGAGGTGTTATTTCTTCTGTTCAGTATCTTTATTGGTAATCTGGACGAGAGGATTTAGTCCATCATCAGCAACTTTGCAGATGACACCAAGTTAGAAGCAGGTGTCGATCTGTTGGAGGTTAGGAGGGCCCTGCAGAGGGACCGTGACACACCGGATGGGTGGGCAGAGGTCAGTAGGATGAGGTTTAACAAGGCTAAGTGCAGGGTTCTACACTTTGCCAACAACAGTCCCAAACAGTGCTACAAGCTGGAGACAGAGTGGCTGGAGAGCAGCCAGGCAGAAAGGGTCCTGAGGATACTGTTAAGAGAGTNAACCTGGTTGATTCCATGATTCTCCCAGGCACATTCTGTTCTGAAGTGCTGCCTTTGTTTTAATAGAATGATAAAGTGGTTTGGTTAGGAGAGGACCTTTAAAGGTCAAGTCCAAACTCTCTGCAGTCAGCAAGGACATCTTCAACTAGAGCAGGTTACTCAGAACCTTGGTCCAGCCTGACCTGGAATGATGCCAGGGATGGGACATCTGCCACTTCTCTGAGTAACCTGCGCAAGGATCACCCTGATCTCACAGAAAAGAATCTCTTCCCTATATTTAATCTAAACCTTCCCTCTTTCAGTTCAGAGCCATCACCTCTTGTAAAAAGTCCCTCCTCAGCTTTCTTCTAGACCCACTTTTAACTACTGAAGGGCTGCAAGAAGGTCTCCCCAGAGAGTTTTCCAGGCTGAATAACCCCAACTCTCTCAGCCTGTCCTCATGAGAAAGGGGTTCCAGCCCTCGCATCATTTTCGTGGCCTCCTCTGGACCTGCCCCAACAGGTCCATGTCTCTACTGAGATGAGAGCTCCAGAGCTGCATACAGCACTGCAGGTGGGATCTCGCCAGTGTGGAGAAGAGGGACAGAATCACCTCCCTTAACCTGCTGCCCACACTGCTGGAGATGCAGCCCAGGAAACAGTTGACTTCTGGGCTGCAAGCCAACATTAATTTTTTTGCTGAATAAATGTAGTCCTGGTAAACTGCTGACAGCAGGAGGACTCCCTTGCGGCAGACAAATACTTCACTGATGGCAAGAAAATCCAGCAGGGTCTTGCAGAACAGAGCGAGTGGGTGAAGAGGTGGCAGGTGACATTTATCTTTCTGGCCTTTCTCTCTCAACAGCTGATAGCCAACTCCTCTCCCTAAACAGTTTTCTCTGCCAGTCAGAGGCAGAAATGGGGCTGGAAGGACCTGGTGTGACCCTGAATGTGCTTCTCAGGCTGTCAAAATGTTCCTCGTGGCTTTTGGAGAGCAGACTGCCCAAACCCCTAAGCATGCAGCTCCTCCAGGCTGGAGATTTTGTGTAGGGGAATAAATCAGAGTTTCTTGGCAGTCTTGTCTCCAAACAGATGAGGAATAATTGACACCTAGGGGCTGGGATGTGGGTGAGTTAGCTAGTTTAGTGACTTGGGGCAGTGTTGGTGTCTCTGCAGCCATCCAGCTGGTTGAAGGTTTGTTACTGAGTTCTCTGTGAATGTAAATATGATGGTGTATGGTGCCATACTGCTGAGACTCCCTTTTCCTTTCTCCCAGAGCTGCATTATAAAGCGTTACTGCGAGAAGAGGTTTGTGCCCAAATACTTGGCCACTATTGGCATCGACTACGGCGTCACAAAGTAAGTACTTTGGCTGAGGAGCTGCAAGTAACAGGAGGATGGGATGGGTCACATGCCTGCAGACAGACATCAGGTGTGGATCTGCCAGTGCCTGGGCAGAGTGTATGCCATGCTGGCCACTGATTTCCACAGGGGAAGAGGTGCACTGGGGCTGTCCCACTGCTCCTGAGTGACTACAATGAGCCAGGTGGGCACTGCTCTGCTAAGGCTGTTCAGTTTCTGTGGCATGATGTCTACTTTAATAAGTTAATCTGCATAATTAATGGCTGAGTCCCTGTCCCTGGAGGGGTTGAAAAGCTGTGTAGATGAGATGTGTTGAGGGACGTAGTATAGCAGTGACCTGTCAGTGCTGAATTAATAGTTGGATTCAATGATCTTTAGGTCTTTTCCAAATGAAACAATTCTGGGATGATTAGCCTATCGTATTACATCCAGAACCTGTGGTATCTGTCCTCCTTGTCTTAGCCTATCATGTTGCATCCAGAGCTGGTGGTATCTATCCTCCTTGTCTTACTGGCTCTAGGGCTGTTTTTCTGGCCATTAAACCCTGATGCTCAGAACTTCCATCTGACTTTTTTCTGTCTCTGATCAGCCAACTGCTTCTCTGGAGAGGGCTGGGATGTTCCTGCAGGTACACAGCCAGTGCAAGGCCTGAGGAAGAGCCTTCTCAAGCACCAAGTCAGAATCATAGAATGCTTTATGTTGGAAGGGACCTTTAAAGGTTATCTAGTCCAACCTCTTGCACTCAGCAGGGACATCTTCAACAGATCAGGTTGTTCAGAACCCCGTCCAGCCTGACCTGAAGTGGTTGCAGGGATGGGGCTTCTACCACCTGAGCAACCTGTGCCAAGGTCTCACCATCCTTCATTGTAAAGAAATCTTCCTCATCCCTAGCCTAAATCTCGCCTCTTTTAGTTTAAAACTATCAACCTTTGTGCTGTCCCCATCAAGGATTTCTATCTTCTCTTTCAGAGTGCAGGTGAGAGACCGAGAGATCAAGGTGAACATTTTTGACATGGCAGGGCACCCGTACTTCTACGAGGTAAGGCAGACCCACGCCACAGAGCTGCCTGCAGCCAGCCCATCTCAAAAGCATTTGGCACCCATCAGCACTGCCTGAAAAAGAGCTTAAGGGTAGAAAACTTGAAAATACATTTCTCAGGAGCTTCCTCTGTTGCCATCTATCCCCTTCTCTGTCATGGACAACTAATGCAGACCAGCACTGTCAGCAGTGACTCCTTGCTGCTAAGGGCTGCTAAATCTAGGAGCATGATGGAGGTGAGGCTGCCAAAGCTCTATCCGAGGTCCAACCTTTATTGAGGCTGAGTATGTATCCTTAGTAGGCCACACCTTTGAATACTGAGTTCTGCTTTGGGCCCTTCACTTGATCATGGATATTTAGGAAGGAAGAGCAATGAAGCTGATGAAGGGTCTAGAACACAAGTCTTAGGAGGAGCAGCTGAGGGAACTGGGGTTGTTTAGCTTAGAGAAAAAGAGACTGAGAGGAGACCTGCTTGCTCTCTTTAAAAGCAGGTTGGAGTGAAGTGAGAGTCATTCTCTTCTCCCAAGGGACAAGCAATAATGCAAGAGAAAATGGCCTCAAGTTGCACCAGGGGAGGTTTAGACTGGATATGAGGAAGTTTCTTCCTCAAAAGGTTTATCAAGGCCTGGAACGGGCTGCCCAGAGCAGTGGTGGAGTCTCCATCCATGGTGGGATTTAAAAGCTATGGAGGTGTGGTGCTGAGAGACATGGTTTAGCGGTGACCTGGCAGTGCTGGGTTAACAGTTAGACTCAATGATCTTAAAGGTCTTTTGCAACCAAAATGATTCTGTGATTCTGGCAACACCTGTGTAAGACACACACACATGCACACAGCTGGCTGCCCAGGCTGACACAGACAGAAACAGCCAATACTGGTGCAGACATCACCAGGGGTCTCATCTTGGTCTCTCTGGCTGATCCGGAGAAGATAAGCGAAGTTATTAAAATTGAAACCACAATTTTAAAGCCACAAACAACTTGGAAACACCAGTGTAAGAGAGGCAAGCAACTGCTGGAGAGCCCAGAGGAGGCTATGAAGGTGCTGAAAGGACTAGAGCATGCATGTGATGGGGAAAGGCTGAGAGAACTGGGGCTGTTCAGCCTGGAGAAGAGAAGACTGAGATGGGATCTAAAGGGTGGGTGGTCAGCAGGATGAGGCTAGACTCTCTTCCGTGGTGTTCAGTAACAAGACAAGGAATAACAGGTACAAACTGGAGCCCAGGAGGTTCCATCTGAATAAGAGGAAAAAACCTCTTATGTGTGAGGGTGCCTGAGTTGTGCAGAGGTTGTGGAGTCTCCCTCTCTGGAAAAAATCCAAACTCACCTGAGCACCATCCTGGGCAGTGCATTGTTGGTGACTCTGCTTTAGCAGGAAGGTTGGACTTGATGATCTCCAGAAGTTCCTTCCAACCCCCACCATGCTGGGACCTTGTGTGAAAGACTAACCCAAAAACTTACTCATATACCACAACTGTAAGGTTTAGCTTTCTCAAGCTACCACACTTGTTGTCATATTTCCAAGTGTTTCCTTGTACTTAGGAATCTGCCCATCTTGAGGTTAAATTTGCTGAAATTGGGAGATTTCTGGAGCTTGCCTTGGACATTTGTAGCATGCTGGCATCCTAATCCATGACCAAAGTGCTGTCAAACACTTGCAGTTGGGCTAGGTGGTCATTATAGGTCTTTTCTAACTGAGATGTTCCATTCCCTTCTAAATATTACAATGATCCTTACAAACAAGGCTGAAGAGTGACACAGCAGTGAGGAAGGGAATGGTTTCTACTGGCCAGATGGCTGCCTTGCTGTTGATTATAATTTACCTGGTTGCTCATAAGCCTCCCTTCCCTCCCTTTTGTTCTCAGCAGTTCCTTGTTGCATGCTCTGAAGTTTTAGGGACAAATATTTCAATATTACTGGCCCCTGTGGGAAGAACTACAAGTCTTGACTTGGGTTTTACTTCAAAGTACCAGGTTGGAAGTGACCTGAAAGATCATTTGGTTTAACCTTTCTTGGCTAGCTGCAATACTGGGGGCTCCATCACTTCCCTGGGAAAATAAATGAGGACAAGTTCCACTGTATGTTTTTGTTCTGGTTTTTTTTTCTCCTCCCTGTGAATTTCTGTTTGTGTGGAGATAAGTTTGTTATCGCAAAATCTAATGGGTGCCAGCTAAGTGATGATCCTCCAAGCCTCCCAGGATATGTACTCTTGGCCTGGCTGCCACTAATGCCAGTCTCCTGCCTTTGTCCCCCACAGGTGAGGAATGAATTTTACAAGGACACACAGGGAGTCATCCTGGTCTACGATGTTGGACAGAAGGAGTCTTTTGATGCACTGGATGCATGGCTGGCTGAGATGAAGCAGGAGCTGGGCCCGCATGGGAACATGGAGAACATTGTCTTTGTTGTCTGTGCAAACAAGGTGGGCTGTCATGGGATCTTATCTCCAGCCTTCAGAGCTCATTGCGCTCCCAGCAAGTGCCTAAGCAGTTGAGCTCTAGCTGCAGCATGGGAAGCTCTGCTGCTGGAACATGTCCTGAGTAGAGCAACAAAGCTGTTGAAGAGTCTAGAGCACAGGTCTTGTGAGGAGGAGCTGAGGGAACTGAGGTTGGTCAGCCTGGAGAAAAGGAGTCTCAGGGAGGACCTTCACACTCTACAACTCCCTGAAAGGAGGTTGAAAGGAGGTGAGAGTTGGTCTCCCAAGGAGCAAGCAACAGGACAAGAGGAAATGGCCTCAACTTGCACCAGGGGAGATTTAGGTTGGAACAGGCTGCTCAGGACAGTGGTGGAGTCCCCATTCCTGGAGGGATTTAAAAGCTGTGTAGCTGTGGTGCCACACAACGTGGTTTAGTGGTGACGTGGCAGTGCTGGGTTATTAGTTGGTCTTGATGATCTTCAATGTCTTTTCCAATTAAAACTCTTCTGTGAATTGCTGTTAGGTTGCAGGGAAGCCTTTCTAAGATGCAGATGTGTGTCCTGGCTGGGCTCTGACCTCTGCCATTTCCCCCTGTCCAGATCGACTGCAGCAAGCACCGCAGCGTGGACGAGAGCGAGGGGCGGCTGTGGGCAGAGAGCCGTGGGTTCCTGTACTTTGAGACCTCGGCACAGACAGGAGAAGGCATCAATGAGATGTTCCAGGTGGGGCCTGTAACAAAGAGGGGCAGGCACAGACAGCCAGGGTCTGATGGTAGGACATCCCCTGAACTGCCTGGATCCCATAAAACCTGTTGATCCTCTGCCCGGTGAGACCTTGCCCCGAAAAAGCTGTAGGTGTTTGGCTTAGGGTCTGTGTTGGTCCTCTCCATCCCGAGCTGGCCCATAGTATTGCTTAGAGCTGATGATCCCTCTTGCTGCACTGGGAATGTGAAGCAAATCTGCCTCTGTCATCTATGGAGGTCTAGCACTTAGCTGAAGCAGGTTTGAGATAAATATGGGACCTAGCCTCCTCCCTCAGTCTATCCCACAGTCCTTGCAGGGCCTGAATCTACCCAGACTGAGGTATGGCAGTCCCACCACAGCCCTGGCAGAGGGATGTAAACATTCAGCAGTTGTCCAGATGCTTCCCTGTACTTTGGAATATGAGCACACAGCCAGTGAGAGCAGTGTGGTGTCGTCTGCATGGCCACACCTTTGGGGACCATTTATTTCTGCTAACTCCTCCCTGTGTCCACAGACTTTCTACTCTGCCATCATTGACCTGTGTGACAACGGTGGGAAGCGCCCTCCCTCCAGCATGGGTGTTGGCTTCACCAAAGAGCAAGCAGATGCCATCCGCAGGATCCGCAACAGCAAGGACAGCTGGGACATGCTGGGAGTCAAACCTGGAGCCACGAGGTGAGGGAGATTTCAGCATTTGTCTGGCTGTTCCTTATCTTTCTGACCCAGCAGGCTGGTGACATTTGTGATCCTTTAGTGACCTGCCTGCTGGTAAACTCACCTTGGTTTATACAGCAGCTGGGCACAAGCATCTAGCCAGAAAATGGAGGGAATGCAAAAGAAACCCTTGATTCTGAACACCAAATTTCCTCTTTTAACAGAGAAACCAGGCTGGAGGCAAGGGGGGAATGATGGACGTTGAATCATGGAATGGTTTGGGTGGGAAGGAGTCTTTAAAGGTCATCTAGCTGCAGTCAGCAGGGACTTCTTCAACTAGAACAGTTGAATGAGGCTCTGAGCACCATCCAACCTGACCTGGAATAATTTGAGGGATAGAGCCTCTACCACCTCTCTGGGTAACCTGAGCCAGAGTCTCACCACCCTCAGCATAAAAAAAAAAAAAAAATCCTTCCTTCTCTTTAGTCTAAATCTCCCCTCTTTAAGTTTAAAACTGTCCCCCCTTGTCCTGTCACAACAGAGACTATGCCTTGATTTCTTCTTTCCGGAACACAAGAACCACCCTTGGGTGCTCCTCATGGAGGAGCTGGAGAGTGGATTTTTGGATAACATATGTCATTTAGGTTGCATACCTGCTCCTGGTAGCTCTCTGAAGTATAGGTGTTGAGCTTAACCCTTCCTCCAGCACCCTCTCTTCCATGGGGGAGTGATCAGCAGCTCTGCAGGGCAGTTTGTGCTGTGATCACCAACATGAACCCTCAGGAAGTGCTACCCTCTCTCCACAGCCTGTAGCAGGAGCCGAGATGTCTGTCTTGGATCAGACACCCAAGGCTTAAAGGGCTGCAGCAGCATGCAGTGCCTTCTCCTGGAGCGTGTGGGCGATTCGATGCAAAGCTGAGTCAGGGTGCGTGTGCCCCCACACTGTCTCCCAGCTTTCTGCTCTCCTGGTGCCAATAGGCTCAGCACACCACAGCATGTGGCTTGGGCACGTGGATGGCATGATGGGAGCAAACTGAGGATGAGCCAGCAGTGTGCCCATGTGGCCAAGAAGTCCAACAACATCCTAGTTTGGATCAGCAACAGCGTGGGCAGCAGGACTAGGGCAGGGATTGTCCCCATGTACTGGGCACTGGTGAGGCTGCACTTTGATACTAGGTTCAGTTTAGGGCCTCTCACTCCAAAAAGGACATTGAGGTGCTAGAGCATGTCCAAAGAAGAGCAGCAAAGCTGGTGAAGGGTCTAGAGCTGCTCTTGTGAGGAGCAGCTGAGGGAACTGGGATTGTTTAGCCTGGAGAGAAGAAAACTCAGGGGAGGCCTTCATGCTCTCTACAACTCCCTGAAAGGAGGTTGGAGCCAGGTGGAGTTTGGTCTCTTCTCAAGGAGGAAACAAATGGGACAAGAGGAAATGATCTCAAGTTGCACCAGAGGAGATTTAAGTTGGACACAAGGAGCCATTTCTTCACCTGAAAAGGTTGCCCAGGCTGCCCAGGGCAGTGATGAAATCACCATCCCTGGAGGGATTGCAAAGCAATGTAGATGTGGTGCTAAAGGACATGGCTTATTAGTGACCTGGCAGTGCTGGGTTAGTGGTTGGACTTGAGTTTTTCCATCTTCCTATTTTCCACTCTTCTTTGATTATATTATTCTATGAAATGCCAGCACAGTACTGTGATGGGGAGGGTCTGTCTGCCCCAGGAGAGGTTCTCCTCCTCCTTCACTCATGCTGTACTTCCCAGCGTAGCAGGAGTTTGAAGGGACTTCTGGAAATCATCTAGTCCAAACCCTCTGCTAAAGCAGGGTTACCCAGCGCAGATTGCCCAGATCACATCCAGGTGGGTTTGGAATCTCTCCAGAGAAGAAGACTCCACTCTCTGGGCAGCCTGGTCCAGGACTCCGGCACCCTTACAGCAAAGAAGTTCCTCCTGTGTGCTATTCCTCAGCTCTTTCACAGCATCACCTCTGAAGCCTGGAGGTCCTTAGCGCTGGTCTGGGCAGAGTTCAAAAGTGTCTAGGTAGGGCTATTGACCACAGAGGGAGCTCTTGGTCCTGCCGTGCTCTGCCACGGGGCTGAGCCGGGCTGTGTGTCACCCGGGTCCCCTCCCTCTTTTCCTGTCTCCTAGGGACGAAGTGAACAAAGCCTATCGGAAGCTGGCCGTGCTGCTCCACCCGGATAAGTGCGTGGCTCCCGGCAGCGAGGACGCCTTCAAAGCCGTAGTGAATGCCCGCACCGCGCTTCTCAAGAACATCAAGTAGGAACAGAGCCATTCAGAGCTGGAAACCTTCCCCTCTCCCAGCTTGCTCCCTCTCCTCCTCACGCTGGCATGGGACACCACGGGAGTAGAACTGCGTCTGACCTAGTGCACTTGTGGTATGCTGGAAAGGAGGCATGAGTGCTGAGGAAGGGAGAGGGACCCCAGAACCCTCCCTGCATCCCTGGTCAGTGATTGGTGTAAGTTCTGAAAGCAGTGAGGTCCTCACCTGTCCTGGCTGCATTACACCTCCTGGGAATTAACAGGGAGAAACTTGTTCTGGTGGTAACTGGAGTTACCAGTGCAGGGAGAAACTGCTCCAAGAGCGTCCTCCTCTTCGTCCCCAAGCTGTTGCGGTACCAGGAACAGTCTCTTTGGCAGGACTAGGGCTCTCTTCCAGCAACCATGTTCTCCTCACAGTACAATCTCCTGCCACCACCTCCTAAAGCTGCAGTTCTTCAAGCCATGTGCTCGCTCTCTCCTGTCCCTCTGCCCATGCTGTGCAGACGAGCTTTGGGTAGGTGCCACTGCTCTGCTGTCCTTGGATGTGGGTGGCTCTGGCTATCTGCAGGCAGGAAGAAGGTGCTTACCCAAGGAGGAGGCAATTCATGACTGTCTGTTGGCTCTGCCCTTCCTTCCCTGGCCAGTCTCATCTCCTGAGCTTCACTTGTACCACAGTTGTCTGGATGCCTGCAATCTCCCTGCTCACTTGGCCCCACTGTGCTCTAGGATGGCAAAGAGGGCACATTCTCCTCCAGCCATCTCCTCTCACAGCAGCAACGTGCCACTGCTGTTGCTGATTGTGCCACGTCAGCTGTTCTTTTCTTTGAATACTTTTTGTTGATTTAGAGGGAAGCATTTGTGGTCACCCCACCCCTTGCAGAGGCTTCAGAGGCTTCAGATCTGGCCATCATGTTCGTGAGGGTGAGCAGAGCTGTGATGGCTGCTCCTAAGAGGAGTGCAAACAAGAGGTTCCTTGGGCTCCATGATTTGTTCAGGACTCAGTTTTCTTTCCTTGCTGCTGTGTGAGCTTGGCTGGGAAGATCAAGACACTACACTATGAAATGAAAGTGTGAATGTGTGTGTGTACCCCACCCCACAGGCATCCTGTCCCAAACTTTTCTCCTATGGTCAGTGCAATATTTTTTTTTTTCTCACTTCAGGGCAGCTTTTCTATGTTTCTCTTTCAAAATACATCATAAACCAACAGTAGATCCTGCTGTGCCCTCCTTTTTGGCAGCAAGCATGAAGGGACTTAAAAGCCAGTATGATTTTTACTCTGGTTTCTGATGCTGGGTTGCTGAAAAGAAGAAAAAGAGCTGCTCTGCTCAGAAGCAGGTTTTTGTGCTAATCCAGTGTAGAAATAACCATGGGGAGATGCTGCTACAAGAGTTTAAAACAGCTCAATTTTTCCTCTTCTGGGTGTATGAGAAGCTGGGCTGGGGGAGATCAGGCACTGAAGCTGTGGGAAGTTGCACCAATGAGGTCTCGTCCCACAGGCTTTATAATGCTATGAAGTTCACTGGCACTTTCCCTACTTATCTGTTGGAGAAAACCACTTCTGGAGGAGAGTAAATAATCCTGTTGCTGAATGGTGCTCTTCACTTTGAGGGCAAGATACCAGTTCCTGGAGTGATTGAAAGGCTTCCCTGGTTCCTGCTGCTCAGGGGCTCTCCAGGTCTGTTGCGTCCCTCCTGTTTGCTCCTTAGGTTGACTCTGGCCCCTGGTCTTGGGGATTTCTCCTGTCTGCTTACGGAGCTGACCAGATGTTTGGAGATGATTACCCACGCATGTCACATCCAAGGATACTGGTGACCTTCTAAGTTGTGTTCTTTTTCTAAATTAAACCCCCTTTGGAACAAAGGAGGCCCTGTGAGCTGTCCTCCCACAACGACTGCCTGCTGTTAATGTTTAATTGCCCTTTGACTCATTTCTCTCCTCCCAAGCTGGATCTGGCCGAGGCTGGTGGTGAAGAGCTGCCCTCCAGTGTGATGATAGAGGCAGTGAATCAGCTCCTCAGGAATGAACACTGGGTAAGGAGTCAAGGGAACAGTGGAGATGTAGTGTGGTCAGGGGACACAGAGGTAGCTCCAGCCTTACTCCATGCACACACACCTCCACACCAACAGCCCCGGTTGTATGCTTCCTCCATGCCATCGCCATCAGGCCCCCAAGCTCCATATCCCTCCAGCAAGGCTCCCTCTACCCAGGCTTTGTCTCTAGCATGTGAGCCCTGTGTCGTTTTGCCTTTGTGTGAAGAGTGAGTCCTGCAGCTGAAGGTGTAAGGCTCACGTCCCAAACAGAGCGACATCCCCTTCAGCAACCAGAAATGCAGCCAGGTGCCACCTCTGAAGATCTGTGGGAAGGGAAAGCCTCCCTTGGTGTGCCCTGAGGCACTGCCCTGCCTGCCAGCATTCAATAGAGCTGGTAGGTGGGGAGGACAGGGGTATTTCTGGTCTGGCTCTGTGCCTGACAGCTGCTGTCTGCTCTTTGCTGCTGCCTCCAGGCTTGTACAACCCATAACGTGCCCAGGCAAGGCCCAGGGAATGAACCAAACCCTCCCCTGCTGCACAAACCAGTGCTACCTCCTCTTGCTGCTCTCAGGCCAGGTTTGCTGGCCTTCAGACCAGTTAACCTTACCAACAAGGGCCCTGTCCATAGAATCATTCAGGTTGGAAAAGACATTTAAGATCATCAAGTCCATCCATTGACCCAGCACGGCCAGGTCACTGCTACACCGTGTCCCTCAGCACCACATCTGCTTGGCTTTGCAGTCACTCCAGGCATGGTGACTCCTGGGACAGGGCATGGCAACCCTTTCAGGGAAGAAAATGTTTCTCATGTCAAATCTAAACCTTCCCTAGCACAACCTGAGGCTCTTTGATCTTCTCCTATCACTTGGGTTGATGTAAGCTCCACATGCCAGGCCCAGAGCTGAGGTGTGGGTGACCAGGACTGGCCAAGGCATGGATCTGGGCAGCCCAAGCCCCTGCCTGCACCCTGCTCACTTGTGCTTGCTTTAGCTGCAGCAGGTCAAAAACGACCCTGAGCGCACTTAAAGTCTGCAGGGAGTTGTGTCTTTGGCACTTTCAATTTGATATTAATTACTGCACAGAAGCAGCTACTTCCCTTAGTAGAGCTCCTGGGAGCTCCCTTTGGAGCTCCTGGGCTGAGGACTTTCTGGAGTGTGGTGCCTCCAGCCATGCATTGGTTTCATAGGGCCAAATGTGGTTCTCCCAGCTAGCAGGGAGGGCTCCTTGAGGCATGATCTCCATCAGCTCTCAGCTGCAGCCAGTTTTCCAGGTGTAAATGGGGTGCAGGTGGTGGCTGAAACCAAGGGAAGAGGAAGACCTGTCTGAAGAGGTTTCAGTGGGATATTGGTTGTTGTGGGAGCTGAGCTAGGCAGTGTAAGCAAAGAGGAATATACTAGGGCAGCATCTCGTGGTTCTGTGCTCTCCACTGAGGGTATTCTGAGGTAGCTTTAACCCTGGGGAGGGCTATGGGGTGAATAGAGCTGGGTGAAGGATAGTCTAGCAGATTATGAGTTCATGGGGTGTACAGATGGTCCCCTGCTCTTCCCCTTAGGGTCCCTGCTATCCAGTGAGGTCACAGGCAGTTGGTTCAAGACTGGTTTGGATGTGAAGGGACCCTTAAAAGTCATCTAATGCAACTCTACCTGCAGTCAGCAAGGACATCTTCAACTAGTGCAGGTTGTTCAAAGCCATGTCCAACCTGACCTGCAGTGGTTCCAGCCGTCAGGCATCTTCCACCTTGCCGGGTAACCTGGGCCAGGTCTCACCATTCTTAATGTAAGAAGTTCCTTACGTCCAGCCTAAATTTCCCCTCTTCTGGTTTAAAGCCACCACCCAAGGTAATGGAGGTCCCAGGGGGGTGCATCTGTGGGTTCTGCGAGCTGGGAGAGGGCTGATGAGGAGGGCTGAGTGAGAAGCAGGGAAGCAGCATTGGCATCAAGTTGGGACAGAGTCCCCGCGCACACTGGGAATGGTCACTCGCCCGTTTTCGCCATCCTTACAGCCGGCACCGAGAGGGTTACGGAAGGCGGGGACGCACCGGGGCTCACCGGTACCGGCACAACCGGCGGTGGGTACCCGCCCCCGGCCCCGGGGAAGCCCTACCCGCTTCCCCTCCCTCTTCATTACACACACACACACGGAGCTGCTACTATGGCCCCGCGGCCGGAGCCGCCGCCTCCGCCGCCTCCCCGGCCCCGTGGAGACGGAGGGGGCGGCGGGACGGGGCGGCCCCGGGCGTAGGGAGCCGGGGAGGCCCGGAGGATGCTGGCAGCGATCGGGCGAGGACGAGCGCATCGCTTCGGGACTCGGGCTGCGGCAACCGGTGGGCTCCCGGGGTGGCCCCTCCCAGCCTTTCTCCGTCCATTCATCCGTCCATCCTTCCATCCATCCCCGGTGAAACGAAGCGTCTCGGCGAAGGGTAAAGAGAGGAGGAACGGTGAGGGTTGCCCCCCAAAAGCGGCTGCCCTCGAAGGAGGAGCAGGGAGGCATCGCGACATCTTTCTGCTCCACGTCGTTTCGGTTGCAACCTGGCAGTGCGCAAGGGCTGGAGGAGAGCCGGGGAAGCAGGATCGCTCCGCTCCCGGCCTCCCCACCGCCCCGCCGGCCACTGTCTATAACTGTCACACTCCGACTTCTCCGCGGCACGCAGCGCGACTTGGGTCGACGACCACTGGAGAAGGGGACAGGCCTCGTGGCGAGGCAGGGATGCTGTGGGCAACACCGTGGTGAGCATCGGGGTGCGGGGGCCCGCGGCGTTTCTGCGGGGTCGAGGCAGACAGTCATCACGATGCCCAGGAACAGGGCTTTCTCCGAGCCCGAGTACTCGGCCGAGTACTCCGCCGACTACTCGGTGAGCTTGCCATCGGACCCCGAGCATGGCGTGGGTCGGACCCACGAGGTGACGGTGCGCAGCTCGGGGCCCTGCCTCTGCCTCCCCCGCTTCATGCGCCTCACCTTCGCTCCCGAGTCCTTGGAGAACCTCTACCAGACCTATTTCCGTCGGCAACGCCACGAAACCCTGCTGGTGCTGGTGGTCTTCGCTGCTCTCTTTGACTGCTACGTCCTCATCATGTGCGCCGTGGTCTACACTGCTGACAAGCTGGCTCCGGTGCTGGCGGCGGTGGCCGGGCTGGTGGCCCACATCCTGCTCTTCATCCTGTGCAAGTACAAGCTGCTCCCTGAGCGGGTGGCCCGCAGGTTCCTGCCTTACGTCCTCTGGGTCCTCATCTTGGCCCAAATCTTCTGCTACCTTGGTCTCAGCTTTTCCCGCTCACCTGAGGCCAGCGACACGGTGGGCTGGCAGGCTTTCTTCGTCTTCTCCTTCTTCATCACCCTGCCGCTGCGCTTGGCCCCCATCGTGCTCATCACTGCCGTCTCCTGCGGCATTCACACCCTGGTTCTTGGTGTCACCATTGCCCAACAGCGACAGGACGCCCTAGACGAGGGCACGCTGCTGAGACAGGTATGAGGGGACACAGGGTGGCGGGACCTGACAGGCAAATCATCCTTGTTTGGTGTTTCCATGAGTTACTGTTGACTCCATCCCCATCCCTATGTAATGGGTTTGAGCCAGACTTTTGATGCTAATCCTTGGTGTTTGCTGAGAGCTGGGAACTCCCTAGAACATATCCAGGGATCAATCCACACTAGGTTCAAGGATGTGCAGGGCAGATGTAACCCTGCAAACATGAGTCCATCCCCAGGAGCCACCTGGGCTGCAGTTAGGTAGCTGGGGAAACAGGCACAGTGGGCTGTGGGCTCCTCTGCCCGGCAACCTTTCTTGTGCCCATTTCCCTCTGAATTACAAAAAGGGTCCAAAATAGCCATTTTTAGTGGAAATGTGGCAAGGGTCCAGCTTCTGGGCTTGCAAACAGCCACTGGAGCTTTCCCAGGAGGAATTTGCTAGGCAGCCACTTGGTCCCAGCTTAGTCCCCCACCAGCCAGCCCTATGTCTGAGGCAGAGCCTGGGAACTCCCTGGGGTGATTTTCTGCCCCAGCAAAGCTGGAGAAACAACATCCTCAAGCATGAGTGTGACCCTGAGGACGAGCCACCCACTCATGTGTGCAGCAAAGGAAGGGGCAGAGGGGTCAGGCAAGGGGAGAGTAATCCCTGGGCCATCAGATTCTTAGCGTTTCCTGTGAGTGGCTTGCCTGGAGCAGCCAGAGACTGGTTTTAATTCCCTACATCAGTGAGTTTCACGTCATGGCCTAGTCCCTTTCCTCCCACTGATGTCCCCATTAGCCAACCCATCAATCTGAGGAGCATTTCCGTGGCTGAGGTGGGGAAATAGTCCCCGGGTCTGAAAACTTGTGTGCCGGTGACTGCTGACAGTCCTCCTAGAAGCATCTGCTTTGGCCCACTATGGTGTGAGAGGATGCTGTGGATCAGGTCCTGGGAGACCTCCAGCTGCTTCCAGCCTAAGTAGGAAGAGACAGGCAGGATATTTATTTGCTTTTGGGGCGTGTTGAGCCTGTGGGCACACTGGAAGTTTGGAAAATGGAGCCTGTCCTCAAAAAAAACCCAATGGTGCTGTGTTTTCTCTGTCTCTGGAGTGCTTGGTTTGGGGCTGAGCCCTCAGCATGGGACACCTCCTGGTGCCAGACTGCATTCTTCAAAGAAAAGCACTTTTGGGGTGCCATTTCTGGAGCCGGGCAGTGGGACAGCAGCCTGGGCGCCCTCTCACCCCTGCCTAGCCAGAGGCACCCTGCTGGCAGGAGAAATCCCGGTGCAGCAGCGGCTTCCCCAGGTTTTCCTGGGGAAGGAATTTGCATCCTTCCGTGGGATGCAAATGCTGCACGTGGCCGATCCAAAGCCAAGGGAACCTCTTGCTGCCATCAGCCTCAGGATGGCTGCTACCGCCGCCACCACCACGTTAATCATTGGCGTGGCACGGAGAGGCCGGAGCCGGTAAAACCTTGGCAACGCAGCATGCCTGCTGCAAAGGGAGGGAACATTGTGTCCAGAAATAAACATCGTAGGCTTTATTCTTACAGCTGCTGGTGCAGCTCCCCGAGGGCACTGCTATTAATAGGAGGAACCGGAGGATGTCGCTGGAGCGGGGCCGTCACAGCTCAAAGGGGGAGCTTCACAAACGATGCCGGCAGCTTCTGCCTGGCTGTTGGCATTAAAGAGGAGCCCGAAGGCTGAATCATGGCAAGGGGGTTGAGAGTTGGTGGTGTTTGAGGCTGTATCTGCCATGATTCTGTGTTCAGTTCTGGACCCCTCACTACAAGGGGGACATTGAGGTGCTGGAGCATGTCCAGAGAAAGGGCAGTGAGGCACATGATGGGCCTGGAGCACAAGGCCTATGAGGAGCTTCTGAGGGATCTGGGGTTGTTCAGTCTGGAGAAGAGGAGGCTGAGGGGAGACCTCTTTGCTCTCTACAGCTACCTGAAGGGAGGTTGGAGGGAGGAGGGGGCAGCCTCTTCTTCGGGGTGGCTAGAGACAGGACTAGAGGAAATGGTTTCAAGCTGCTCCAGGGGAAGGTCAAGCTGAGGGCTAGGAAATATTTTTTCACAGAGGGGTTTATCAAACATTGCAATGTTCTTCCCAGGGCAGTGCTGGAGTCACCATCCCTCTAGCTGTTCAAGCAGCCTGTGGATCTGGCTCTTAGGGACATAGTTTAGTGTTGACCTTTCAGTGCTGGGCCGAGGGTTGGATTGGATGATCTTTGAGGTCTCTTCCAACTGGATGTATTCTGTCATTTTGTGGTTATTGGGAAACCATTTGTGAAGTATCCTTGGGCTTGGCCAATGACCCAGTCCTGGTCCCCCTGCATCCCACCAGGACCTCTCCTGCAAGACACAGATAGGGAGGGAGAGATAAAACTTGGTCCACCAGCCACACATACTCCTGCAAGTGTCTTCCTCTTGCTGCCCTCAAATTACTGACTGCAAATAACAACTGGTGACTGTGCCAGGAGCAGGATCTTCTCCTTGCCAAGAGCAGGGTCTCCTCTGTGCTAGGATCAGTGTCTTCTCTGTGCTGGGAGCAAGGTCTCAACCCTGCTGAGGTCTCCTCTGTATCAGGGCTTTCTGTGCAGGTTTTGGGGTGTTAGGAGGTGTTTTGCAGCTCAAGGCATATGGGCACATACTGAAGGAGGTTCTTGGGGCTGAGCACCCATTGCACACCCGTGGGATGGAGGCAGAAGGCACTTGGTGTGCAATGTGGCTGTGTCATGTGGTGCTGAGTGAGTGGGTTCCCAGGTTTTCCTTTGGCCACAGTGTGCCAAGCAGTGCCAAGCTGTGCTGAGTTACCCCATCCAGCCCTCCTAGAGTGGCCTGTTGTTATGACAACCCAAGAGGCTGGTTAAAAATAGCAAGTGGCTGCTTTTTTTGGGGGGTTTCTTCTCTGTGCTCACCTCCAGATGGCTCTTCATTTGCTGTCTGCTGCATCATGGATGCAGGAGCTTCCTGGGGATCCCCAGCTCCAGCTGTGGGTCCTGGGAAAGGATCTGGCCCTAGAATACTAGCTGGGAGTCCCAGGTGCTCTCCCCTGCTCCTCATGCTCATTAGCCACCTCCCAAAGAAGTTTCTTTGCCTGCAAGGCATTTTATTAACCCCAGCATGGTGCCACCCCAGCACCCGCCCCCCATGCCGGGGCCTTGTGCTTACTTATTGCTGCAGGTGGCCTGTTCCAGCCCTGCCTCTGCTTCTCCCTGCACAGAAAGGGCTTGCAGCTCCTCTCTGTCTCCATGTGATGATGCCAGGCTGCTCAAGATGCACTGCTTTTGAGTGGCAAAGACTCTGAGGACAAGGACACTTAGGGAGCAGGGTCACATTAGGGCTTTCCTCTGGGGACTAGGGAGGGGACAAGGTCAGTAGGGGGGAGCTGGGGAACAGAAGGATGCTGAGTGCAGTGACACATCCCTGATGGAAACAAGCCTGGGGATGTCTCCATATGCTTTCTGCTGTCTCCTCCACGTTGGCTGTGATATAGCAAATGGCCTATGGGGTGGGAGGACATCACCATGTCCCCATTACCCCTTTGGAAAAGTTGAAACCTGTTATATCCTCCTATTGCTCTTCCCCTTTCTAGATTAAACAAACCAAATTCTTTCATACTTTCCACAGTCATATGTCCCTCAGTCATATTTTCCATAAAAGGCTCTTTGCTCCCATCTGCAAACTTGTGCTGTTCCCTTCTGGGCTGCAGGAACATGGGGTCCAGCCTGTGGGATGGGAAAGAGTCCAGCCCATAGGGACTGGATCCAGCCTAGAGAATGAGCTTGAGCCCATGGAATTGGGGGCCATCCCACAGGAACAAGATTTAGCCCATAGCGACAGAGTCCAACCTGTGAAAACAGGATCCTGCCCATGGGGACAGCCTAGCCCATGGTCTAGCTGGTGGGGACAGGGTCCAGCCCACGGGAACAGATCCTGCCCACGGGAACAGATCCTGCCCACAGGAACAGAGTCCTACCTGTTGAGGTGAAGCCCAACTGATGGGAATGAGGCCCACTGATGGGGACAGTGTCCTACCTGGGAATGGGACAGGATGAGGCAGCAAGCCTCTGTGTCCCACTCCCTTGAGCCCCCAAAGAGAGGTGGGCTGTCACAGCCAGCAGCACGCAGAAGCATCCCTCTCTGGTGCTGCAGGCTCCCTCCCATATTTTTGGCTGTTGAAAGGGATGCAGAGAGGCAGGAGCAGGAGTGAATGCGTGAGGATTGGGATTCGGCAGTGTTTTGCTTCCCTTTGTCTGCACGAAGGGGTGCAATTGCCGCGGCAGGGATGCAGGGAGTGGCTGGCACATGAGCCACCGAGTGCCACTTGCCTTCCCCAGGGCTGCACCCAGCCCCTGCCGACCTGCTGCCTTTTTCCAAAACACCTCTGCAAGTTTTAACAAAGCCAAGGCAACCCACAGGGACCACAAGAAGTCTCCTGGGGTGCTCAGGGCATGATCTTTTCCAGACCTGTTTGACAGAGCCACCATGAGTCCCTCTGAGCAGGGAACAGTGTTTGTGACGAGGATTTCTCCCCGGGGTGGGTCTTTGATGTCCTCCTCTAACACTTTTATCCTCTCTCACCAGTCGGACTCGGCTGCCTAAAGAGGGCCTTGTGGTGACACAGACACTGTCCCTGGGGCTTCCCCTCTGCCTCCACTCATCCTCATCTCCTTTTCTCTGTCCCCAAAGATCCTGTCCAATGTTGCCATCTACCTTTGCTCCATCACGGTGGGCACCATGTCCTACTACATGGCCGACCGCAAGCACCGCAAAGCCTTCCTCGAAGCACGCCAGTCCCTCGAGGTCAAGCTCAACCTGGAGGAGCAGAGCCAGCAGCAGGTAGGACAAGGGGACAGTGTAGGATCAGTGGGTGAGGGGGCAGTGTGGGGGGACACAGAAAGGAGGGCCATAGGACACCAGTGTGGCTTTGGAACATGGATAAGGCATCCACAACATAGTGCCACCATGGCTGGTGGTGACAGGGACAGGAAGACCCCAGGTGGGAAATGCATCTGTGCTCCTGCACCCTGTGCTCAGTTTGGGAACTTGCTGCGTGACCATCCCCTTCCAGGACCTCCCAGCTCCTGCCATGGCAACCATCAAGCTGTGATCATGCCTGAGCATAGCCACGCAGCAGGTCCCTGGCTGTGGAGCAGATTCCCATCCCTATGTACCACCACGTGACACACTCCCAGATGCATCCACACAGCAGGTCCCCAGGCACGGCCACGTGGCAGGTCCCCATCACCGTGCACAGTCACATTGCAGGTCCCTAAGCACAGCCAGATGGCAGGTCCCAAACTCTGCACACACTGGTGTGGCAGGTCCCCATGTGGCATGTCCCTGGGCACAGCCACACCACAGATCCCCATCCCCATGCAGCATGGCCTCATCCCAGGCCCCTGAGCAGGGCCACACAGCATGCCCTGTCCCCTGGCACAACAACATGGCAGATCTCCATCCCCATGTATGGCCACACGGCATGTCCCCATCAGTCTCCCTGACCATCTCATGGCAGGGAAAGCTGGCAGCAGGCAGAGACAGCTGCTTTCTGCTCATCCTGTGAGTGATGCCAGCTGTGACAAGAGCCCTGTGGCTGTGCTGTCACCAGGCTGTGGTGACCCATCCAGAGAAGAAGTCAGAGGGGACCAGGCACCGTGGTAGGAAGCAGCTGTTTCAAGCCCTGTTGTCTCCAGCCATGGTCCAGCTGGGCTAATTTTAGCACCTTCTCTGGGGCCTCTCTCCCCATCTCCCATCTTTTATCTGGCTGAGCTGCTGCCAGCAATTTGCTCCCAATGGCAACAAGAGACACGTGGTGGGGCCAGGCCAGTGCCACCAGAGTCCTCTTTGCTGTGAGACCTGGGTGGATGTTCTGATGCCTAATATGGACTCAGGTCCAGGGAGGGGTTTTGGATGATGATGGGAAATCCTGGAGCTGGGGAATGCTAAGAGTCAGAGCATCTCTGAGGCCCCAGAGGGGCAGAAGAAGGGATGTGGGGAATTACTGTCAGATGGGTTCTGTTCCTTAGGGAGCTGAGCTAAAAATAGCCTGTGATCTTGCAGGGAAGGCTGGTAGCAAGAGGCCCACTGGCTTGGGGCAGGCAGCTGGACCCAGCCCTCCTCCCTCCAGGCCATCTGTGGTGGCTGAACCTGCAGCCCCACAAGCAGAGCCAAGAGGAGCTGGGGAGCTCCCCTGTGCCTCTCCAGCAGCCCCCAGGGGTGGGGATGAGGCCACGATGCCGTTCCTCCAGCAACAGCTGCGCACCAATGGCTGTGCGCAGAGGCTCTGCAGCCCAGGGGAAAAACCACTTTATTAGCTCACTTACTTACAGTTAGTGCAGGTCCCCACGCACAGCCAGGCACGTTTATCCCTTCTCCAGCTCTGGGGATGCAGGAGAGTGGGGATGGCAACAGATATGATGCCCCCAAGTGGGCTTGGACCTCCTGGGGCAACCTTGGTTGAGTCCTACGCGTGGTTGTAGAGTCTTGACATGCTTTTAGATTGCTAAAACTTGCCTGGCATGGTTTAACTCAGGTCCATACACCCAACCCATACCCACTGCCAGAGCAGGATACACTGGGACTTTGGGAGGCATTGGTGGAGACCCTGAGGTGGCTTCCAGCACCACGGCCCAGGTTCGTTTGGACCAATGAAAGCTTGGCCAACGCAATTAATTTTAATTCTTAATCCTGCAGAAGGGATCTGGGGTGCACAAGCAAAGTTTGCATCTCATCCAGTGTCCAGAGAAGTGTATGAGACTATCCCTCCTGCATGCCTCCAAGGACAGGGAGACTGCTGGCTGCAGCACCCCAAAAATCACAGAATCACAGAATTAGCCAGGTTGGAAAAGGGTCATTGAGTCCAACCTAACACCTTCTAATTAACTAAACCATGGCACTAAGTGCCTCATTCAGCCTCCTCTTAAACACCTTCAGGGATGGTGACTCCACCACCTCCCTAGGCAGCCCATTCCAATGCCAATCACTCTCTCCGTGAAGAATTTCTTCCTTATATCCAGTCTGAACCTGCCCTGGTGCAGCTTGAGGCTGTATTCTCTTGTTCTGTCACTGGGTGCCTGGGAGAAGAGACCAACCCCACCTGGCTACAACCTCCTTTCAGGTAGTTGCAGAGAGCAATGAGGTCTCCCCTGAACCTCCTCTTCTCCAGGCAGCACACCCCCAGCTCCCTCAGCCCCTCCTCACAGGGCTGTGCTCCAGGCTCCTCACTAGCCTTGGTGCCCTTCTCTGGACAAATTCAAGCACCTCAACACCTTTCTTCAGTTGAGTGGCCCAGAACTGGACACAGTACTCAAGGTGTGGCCTGACCAGTGCTGAGTACAGGGGCAGAAGAACTTCCTTGGTCCTGCTGGTTAAACTATTCCTGATACAGGCCAGGATGCCATTTGCCTTCTTGGCCACCTGGGCACACTGCTGGCTCATGTTCAGCTGTCAACCAGTACCCCTAGGACCCTTTCTGCCTGGCTGCTCTCCAGCCACTCTGTCTCCAGCTTGTAGCGCTGCATGGGGTTGTTGTGGCCAAAGCGCAGAACCCAGCACTTGGACCTGTTAAAACTCAGGGCATTGGACAGTGCCCATCTATCCAGCCTGTCCTGGTCCCTCTGCAGAGCCCTTCTGCCCTCTAACAGAACTACACATGCTCCCAGCTTGGTGTTGTCTGCAAACTTACTAGTGGTGGACTCAATCCTTTCATCCAGAAGATGAAGATATTAAAAATACCACCTTCCCATTCTCCCCTAGCTGGGATTAATCCCCACATCCAAAAATCTTGGTTACAACATGTGAAAAAATGGAGGAAAATAGTAAAAGGAGTGGTTGGCCATGTGCTGGCACTCAGCATTAGCACCAGGCCTTTGTACCATGTATTTGGATTGTGTGTTTTGCACTGCTGGCTTGCAGCAGGCACTCAGCCTGTGGATTTGCACCACGGCTTCACTCCCTGCATTGCTGCACTGGGCACAGCCTCAGCTTTGTGTTATGCTGAACCTCCCTCCTTGCTTGCTGTCCCCAGGAGCGGCTGATGCTCTCCATCCTGCCCAAGCACGTGGCTGATGAGATGCTGAAGGACATGAAGAAGGACCCGAGCCAGAAGGAGATGCAGCAGTTTAACACCATGTACATGTACCGCCACGAGAATGTCAGGTGGGAGCAGCTGATCGCTGGGTGGCTGAAAGAACCACCGATTTTTGGGCAGAAAAGTGTATTTTGCAGCCCTGGCTAGAGAAGAGGGGAGAGGTTGGGTTGGTTTGCAGCTAAAGCTTTGGGTTGTCAAGCCTTGGAGCAGGCTGCCCAGGGAAATGGTGGAGTCACCACCTCTGGAGGGATTTAGGTGGTGTGTTGGTGGACATGGTTTAGTGGTCACCTGGCAGTGCTGGAGGGTTGGACTCAATGATCCCAAAGATCTCTTCCAACCAAAACGATTCTGTGATTCTAAAGCAAAGGGTGACAGAAGATGGCTCCAAACCAGACTGAGGTATGGGGCACCCTTGTGCTCCAGCCATGGTTTGCAAAGCTGTGTCCCAAAGGAGGACCCAAGGTGGGGAACACACTGGGGCTGAACTGCTCCCTGTTGCTGCCTGCAGCATCCTTTTCGCTGACATCGTGGGCTTCACCCAGCTCTCCTCGTCCTGCAGTGCCCAGGAGCTGGTGAAGCTCCTCAACGAGCTCTTTGCCCGCTTTGACAAGCTGGCAGCTGTAAGTGACATTCCCTTGCCTCTGCAGCACCCAGCCTGGCATGTCACATGGGGGACAGACCTCAGCCACCACCCCACTCTAGCCCCAAGCCAAAAGCTGCATCCTGGGATGGGACGAGTAGGTTAAAATAGGATTGCTCCAGGATGCTGGAGACGCCCTGAGATGCAAAAATAGAGCTGGGAAAGCGGCGAGGGGGAGGCTACCCTAGAGCCAGGAGGGCTCTCTCCAGCCAGGATGCAGCCAGACAAGCCCCCGAGGGAGGCAGGGTGGGAATGGAAAATCTGATTACTTGTGTGTCTGCCAGGCGTGGGAGACTTCTGCGCGGTCAAGGGCAGCCTGCGAGAGGGCTGGAGGGAACTGGGGGAAGTCCCAAGTGATGGATGGGGCTGATGCTGTGCCCTCTCCCCACCCCCTGTCCCCAGAAATACCATCAGCTGCGCATCAAGATCCTGGGAGACTGCTACTACTGCATCTGTGGGCTCCCCGAGTACCGGGAGGACCATGCTGTCTGCTCCATCATGATGGGGTTGGCCATGGTGGAGGCCATTTCGTAAGGGCTTTGTCCTCAAGGAAGGGTAGTAGGGTGGGCAGGAGGTCCTGGTGGGATGGGGTGCAGGATGGGGGGGGTTCAGAGGTCTGGACTCTGCAAAATATATTAAAATATGGAAGGGTGGTAAATAATATGGGGGGGGGGGTGTTGGGATGGGGATGGGCTGTGTGTGGAATGTGAACTCGTTGGGAGTCAGTTCTCAAGAAAGATGGGGACAATGTTTTTCAGCAGGGCCTGTTGTGACAGGACAAGGGGTGGTGGTTTTAAACTAAGAGAGGGGAGATTCAGACTGGATCTAAGGAGGAAATTGTTTACACTGAGGGTGGTGAGACACTGGTCCAAGTTGCCCAGAATGGTGGTAGATGCCCCATCCCTAGAATCATTCCAGGTCAGGTTGGATGGGCCCCTGAGCATCGTGCTCTAGCTGAAGGTGTCCCTGCTGTCTGCAAGGGGGTTGAAGTAGATGACCTCTGATGTCCCTTCGCACCCAAACTGTTCTGTGATTCTGTGATATCATCCATGTCCTCCCCCACCCCCAGCTACGTGCGGGAGAAGACCAAGACAGCGGTGGACATGCGGGTGGGGGTGCACAGTGGGACAGTCCTGGGGGGTGTGCTGGGCCAGAAGCGCTGGCAGTACGATGTGTGGTCCACCGACGTCACCGTGGCCAACAAGATGGAGGCAGGAGGCATCCCTGGGTGAGTATCTCTGGTGAGCCCCCACCCGTGGTGCTAGATCCAGCTCTGGGGTCCTAAGCACAGGAGAGACATGGACCTGTCAGATAAAGCAGAGGCCACAAACGTGATGCAAGGGCTGGAAGCCCTCTGCGGAGAGGACAGGCTGAGAGAGTTGGGGTTCAGCCTGTAGAAGAGAAGGCTCCAGGAAGACCACCTTGTGGCCTTTCAGTAGTTTAAAGGGGCCAGTAAGAGATGAGGACAGACTTTTAAGCAGGGCCTGCTGGATAGGACAAGGGGTGATGGTTTTAAACTAAAAGAGGAGAGATTCAGACTAGAGAGAAGGAAGAAATTGTTTATGCTTAGGGTGGTAAGACACTGGCCCAGGATGCCCAGAGAGGTGGTAGATGCCCCATCCCTGGAACCATTCCAGGTCTGGTTGGACAGGGCTCTGAGCAACTTGCTGTAGATGAAGATGTCCCTGCTGAGTGCAGGTGGATTGGACTAGAAGAGCTTTAAAAGTCCCTTCCTGTCCAAACCATTCTATGATTCTGCGGTCTCCAGAGGGGAGGTGGGTGGGATATGGTGCCCTGCATCCAAGGATAACTCTGGCACCTGGTGCTGGCAGGCGGGTGCACATCTCACAGAGCACCATGGATTGCCTGAAGGGTGAGTTCGAGGTGGAGCCAGGTGAAGGTGGGTCACGCTGCGAGTACCTGAAGGAGAAAGGCATTGTCACCTACCTCGTCGTGGTCCCCAAGCAGCCCCTGCGCAACGGCATCAATGGGGTGGTGAGTGATAGTGGTGACGTCATGGCAAGCCGTGGGGCGCACACACCTCACTGCAACCCACCTCCTTCTACCTTGCAGAAGCTGTCACTGACCTCATCCCATGGTGGTTCCCCTTTGTTGGTCAACACCAAAGAGTGCAACGGCAGCCTCAGCCTGGCCTGCACCAGCCCTGAGGAGCTTGAGGAGCCTGACGCCAGGGTGAGGAGCACTCTGGAGAGCGGGGAGGAGGATGGAGAGGTACAGCCCATGTGAAGCACCTCCTTTCCAGCAGCTCACCTGCATTTGGGGGGCCGCCGAGAGCTGCTCTGGGGTGGTTGAACGTCCCAGCGGTGCTGGCATGGCCTTGCTGATGCCTGGGCTGTGCCGGCACAGGTGGTGAACCCCTCCTTCCCCAACCCCCGGCGGCGGCTGCGGCTGCGGGACCTGGCCGAGCGCGTCATCGATGCCTCGCAGAACGAGCAGGAGCTCAACAAGCTGCTCAATGAAGCCCTGCTGGAGCGCGAATCCATCCAAGCGTGAGTCACCTTGGCTGGCAATGTGTGCCCTAGCGTGGCTTGGCAGGTCCCTGGTGCCACCGGGCACTGACAAGTGGTGTTGCCAACAGGCTGAAGGGGAAGAGCACCTTCCGGCTTTCCATGCGCTTCATTGACCCCGAGATGGAGACTCGCTACTCGGTGGAGAAGGAGAAGCAGAGTGGGGCTGCCTTCAGTTGCTCCTGTGTTGTTCTGTTCTTCACTGCCTTGGTGGAGGTCTTCATTGACCCTTGGTACAGCAGGGAGGAGGTGGGAATTGGGTGGCCTGAAGCCATGCTCAGCCCCACTGGGATTCAAACCCATCCTCTCTTGACCTTTTTGGCAGGTTGGTGGCCAACTACGTGACCTTTGTGGTGGGGGAGATCCTGCTGCTCATTCTCACCCTCTGCTCACTGGCTGCTATCTTCCCCCGGGTGAGATGGGGTGTGTTCACTGCTCATGGTAACGGGACAGCAGGGTGTCTGAGTGAACACCCTCCTCTCCTCCCACTTCCTCTTCCCACAGGTCTTCCCCAAAAAGCTTGTGTCCTTCTCCACCTGGATTGACAGGACCCGCTGGGCACGCAACACCTGGGCCATGGCCGCCATCATCATCGTCACCATGGCTGACATCGTGGACATGGTGAGGCACCAGCCTGCTTGCCAGCAGGGCTGAGCCTGCTCCATCCAAGCAGCCTACAATTGTGCGTGGCCTAGTGCACAGCTGATTGCTAATGCGGTTAATGGCAAAATAAATGTAGGGCTGACATTTAGGTCAGGTGTCCTCCTCCTGGGCTTTGGGTGGTCATGGAGCCTATGCAGAGCTACACTTTGTCCCTGCGTCTCCCTCCTCATTCTGCCCTTCTGTCCCCAGCTCAGCTGCTGGCAGGACAACGGCAGGATGGGCAATGGGACCGTGGGACCACCACAGCTGGGGGGCTGCGAGGAGCAGCCCAAGTACTACAGCTACATCGCCTTGCTGGCCTTGGTGGCCACCATCATGCTGGTGCAGGTCAGCCACATGGTCAAGCTGACCCTCATGGTGCTGATCACTGGGGCCACCGGTGCCGTCAACATCTATGCCTGGGAGCACATCTTTGACCAGTACGACCGCCGTCGTGGCCATCAAAACATGTAAGGGTGGCAGGGGGATTGGGTAAGGGTTGGAGGGCATGGCCATGCCCACCATCCACCCACACCTCACCATCTCTGTTGGCAGGTCCTCGATTGTCCCTTCCAAGTACTCCATGACAGTGATGATCTTCATCGTGATGCTCAGCTTCTACTACTTCTCTCGCCATGTGAGTGACTCTCCCACCCACACCTCAGGAAGCTCCTCTCCCATCTGTGTCTTCATCCTCAGCTCCTGCCCTTATTTCTTGCAAGCTTCAAGGCATCAGGATTTGTGAACAGCATCTCCAGCTCTAAGGAAGTCTACCTGAGGGCTCTGTAGGACTGATTCAGTACAGAACACATCTCCATCTTGTTCTTGTGGTTAGGGGTGGGCAGTAACATGGTGGTCCCAAGGCCCATGCCTGCCCTGCAAAGGTCACATCTGCACCTCAGAGCAGGTCTCATTCCCCAGTTAGGGCTTCACCTTGTCTCTGAGCCTTCCTCCAGGGTGTCCCCAAGCACAGACTGGCTCCACAGTGAGTAGGATGCTCCCAGCACTGGAGGGGCCCCATTGGTGAGTGGGAGTTGGGATGCAGCCCATTTACCCTCAACCACAGGTGGAGAAATTGGCCAGAACCCTTTTCCTGTGGAAGATTGATGTTCATGATCAGAAGGAGCGAGTCTATGAGATGAGGCGCTGGAACGAAGCCCTTGTCACCAACATGCTGCCTGAACATGTGGCTCGGCACTTCCTGGGCTCCAAGAAGAGGGATGAGGTGAGGGGTACCTAGCAGAGGGAATTTGTCCCAGCTTGGGGGTGGGAGAGCAGCTCCAGATCTGGAGGCTTTGCCATAGACTCTAGCTGATCATCTTTGGTTGGATGAAGATGATGTTTGGCCATGCAAGTCGAGGTTGCAGAAGACTCATGCGATGAGATGGCTTTGCAGGAGGGTTTGGGTTGGCTGGAGGTGGTGATGCGGTGTGTGGCCACGTCCCTGGATCTCAGCCACCATCCTATCCCACCTCCAGGAGCTGTACAGCCAGTCCTACGATGAGATCGGTGTCATGTTTGCGTCTCTCCCCAACTTTGCTGACTTCTACACAGAGGAGAGCATCAACAACGGCGGCATTGAGTGCCTGCGCTTCCTCAACGAGATCATCTCCGACTTCGATGCGGTGAGTTGGGATGCAGCCGGCCACAGCAGTGGTGCTGGGCATGGTCAGACCTTCCCTTCCTTCCCCATCTGGGGGGCAGAAGCACCTGCCATGGCCTCAGGGTGTCTGAGGGTCTTGTCTCCACGGCTCAGCTCCTGGATGAACCCCAGTTCCGGTGCATCACCAAAATCAAAACCATCGGCAGCACCTACATGGCCGCCTCGGGAGTGACCCCAGATGCCAACGCCAATGGCTACAGTACCAAGGTGAGGGGTCCTTGTGGTGTGTGGACAGTAGGCAAGAGGTGAGCAGGTATGACAGGAAAGCTGTTCAACAGGGGCTGTTGGTCAAAAGGCAGCTGGAGATGAGCCAGTGTGTGCCCTCGTGGCCAAGAAGGCCAACAACATCCTGGCTAGGATCAGCAAGTGTGGCCAGCAGGACTAGGGCAGGGATTGTCTCCCCATGCTGCTGAGGCCATACCTCAAATCCTGGGTTCAGTTTTGGGGACCTCACTTGAAGGACAGTGAGGGGCTGGAGCATATCCAAAGAAGGGCTAGAGCACAAGTCTGGTGAGGAGCAGCTGAGGGAGATGGGGCTGTTTAGCCTGGAGAAAAGGAGGCTCAGGGGAGACGTCACTCTCTACACCTCCCTGAGAGAAGGTTGGAGCAAGGTGGGGTCAGTCTTTTCTCCCAAGGAACAAGTGATAGGACAAGAGTAAACAACCTCAAATTGCACCAAGGGAGGTTTAGGTTGGACATAAGGAACAATTTCTTCCCAAAAAGGGTTGTCAAGGCCTAGAACAGACTGCCCAGGGCAGTGCTGTAGTCACCATTCCTGGAGAGATTTAAAGCTGTGTAGATGTAGTGCTGAGGGATATGGCTAATGGTGAGCTGGCAGTGCTGGGTTAGTGGTTGGAGCTGATGACGTTGGAGGTCTTTTCAAACCCAAACGATTCAGTAGTTCCATGCTTCTCTGACCTGTGCTGCTCTTGCAGAAGGAGACGCTCTCGGATAAGGAGCGCTGGCAGCACTTGGCCGACCTTGCTGACTTTGCCTTAGCCATGAAGGTGACACTGATGAACATCAACTACCAGTCCTTCAATAACTTCATGCTCCGTATAGGCAAGTCCAGGAGTGTGGGGACAGGGTCTGCCTCAGCATCTCCTGTCCCTGCTTCTCTATCAGTGGTGCAACACTGGGAAGCAGCTGAAGGCAGTAGGGCTGAGGGGGAGGGACCTTATTCCCATGCCCTGGGACAGACTCTCCTGCGGACCAGGATGTCCTGTCCATGTCACCCAGCACGGAGGTGACATCTACTCCCCGTCTTGCACAGGCATGAACAAGGGAGCTGTGCTGGCCGGCGTCATTGGTGCCCGCAAGCCGCACTACGACATCTGGGGCAACACAGTGAATGTGGCCAGCAGGATGGAGTCCACCGGCGTGATGGGGAACATACAGGTGGGGTGATGAGGAGGGGCAAAAATTCACCACCAATGGCAGGCTGCAGCCTTCAAACCCCCCCAGGCTTGGAGTGGGAAAGTGCTGCTGGCAGGGTTGGGGCTGGTTGAAGGGCTTGTTCAAGCTGAGAGTGGGGCAAGGTAATGCTTAAAGAAGGGCACCTCAAGATTGTGGGGTGGCAGACAGGCTGGTGAGCAGAGCCGTTGTCTGAATGGCACATGGAGGTCCCTGCTTCCCATATCACATGCCAGGAAAAGGCCTGCTCCCCATCCTCCCCACCATGTTCCATTGTCCCTGCAGGTGGTGGAGGAGACCCACCTCATCCTGAAGGAATATGGCTTCCGCTTCGTGCGCCGGGGAGCCATCTATGTCAAGGGCAAAGGGGAGCTGCTCACCTTCTTCCTCAAGGGCCGGGAGAAGCAAGGCTCCTTCATCAACGGCTCCTCTGTCACCCTTCCCCATCAGGTGGTGGACAGTTCATGAGGCTCTGGTGTCTGCCCACCACAGCCACCACCTCCCAGCACTGAGTGGGGTGGCTAGGGGGGTCCTGGGGATGTCCATCCCACCACTGGTCTGGATCTGAAACCACACCTTGGGAAGCCGACCCCTTCATGCGGCCTTTCCTGAGCCCCGATGGAAGTTTCTGGGGGAGAGGTTTGCTCTATCATGCCTGTGGCTGAGCAGGAGGGAGGTGCGAGGCCACCTTGGTGAGCTCCTCTGGCTGTTCATGCTTGCCCAAGCACAAACAAGCCTGCAGCACCAGTTGGGCACAAGGCCGGGGACATGCATCACCCTTCCCTGGGCATCCTGGGCGCCACTGGCCATGCCAGGGGGACAAGATGACCTTAAAGTAGCATCACAGGCCTTGGCACGAGGAGATCCAAACTCAGGGCTGGGTGGGAAGACACTAAGTCTCTCCTGTGTGCCAGGAGTGGGAGCTACAGCCCAGGAGCATCCAGGCTTTGCTGTTAGTTTGTACCAAGTTCATCCTGGTCACAAAGCACCACAGTTAGGGGATGGAGAGAGCAGTGTGGCCACCCTTGGCTAGGGGAAGCAGAAGAAGGTCCTGACCTTGTGCATTTCAGATATATAAATATATAGAACACAAGAGGACAGCTGGACAGGTGCCTTTTAATGGTGTCCCTTCCCTCCCTGCACGCTGCCTTCTGCTGCTGCCACTTTGCTGTCGCTTGATGGAACAGAAGAGCTGGAGTGGGCCAACGAGGGGCTGGGTGGGCTGAGGCCAGGGGAGAAGGCAGGCACCTGCAGAGTGTAATTAAGCTACTAGATTCTTGAATAGAAGCAGTTGAGTTTCAAACCCTGTTTCTGTGCCTGCTTTGTTCTGGGGAGGGAGCTGGATATGGCAAGAAGGGTTTTCCCACCCTTGTGAGGGGATGTTGGCTTTGGAACTGAGCACCTCTCACTGGAGGGATTCACTCCTCTCTCAGGCTGGGGCTCAGCAGGGCAGCCAGCCTCTGAGAACAGCAAGGCACCCAGCAGTACTTTTTATTGCTTTCCAAACGTTTTTCTCTGAAGAAAGCACAACCACAGAATTAAGAATTATCCAGGACAATGAAAATTGTCTTTTAATGAGCAAGATGTCTCATCAGGTTCAGACACTCAAAAGACCAAGGCTCTCCAAACACCAGAAAGCAAGGGAAGGCACACCCTGCAGCACCTCATGAGCACCATGAGCTGTGGAGGTGTCAGGCCCCTGAGCCTTACTCTGTGAGAAACTCTGAATATTAGGGGAAGGAATCACTACCTGGAGCTACAACTTGACAGCTGCAGGTTACCCTTAAAGAGGATGGCCAGGATGAGAAGCTCTAATGATTACAGAAACAATTAAAACCATTATAAAGTGCTTTTCTTGCTGCCTTATCGCAGTGGGGCTGGCCTAAAAGTGAGACAGGAGAAAATGTTGTCATTTAAACTAAGTTATATGGCTAAAAATTAAAAAGAGGCTTCTTAAACACCACCCTTTCAGTAACAAAGAGCTTTTGTGAATGGACTTCTAAAGTACTGGGAGGGAACAGCCACTTTAAGACCTAAGCAGGATGGGAGACCAGCGAAGCTTCCCCTGAAGGGAAAGAAATGGGAGGTGTAAAGCTACTGCTGGTTGAAATTGTCTGGATAGTTCAGTGTTTGTGGCTGGAGGGGTTTAACACAACCCACAGGAGCTGCTGCTGGCAACAATTAAACCTCCCTTGCATCCCTCAGCCCCTGCCACCTTCTAATGTCAAGTCCTATAGTAAAGCAGGACATGGATTACTCCGCTTGCTCCCCTCTTTCTGAGGTGCACTGGACGAGTGCACAGTGCTGACCCTCAAAGCAATGATCTTGAGCTCTTGGAGCTCTAATATAGTTTCTGATTCCAAATGTGAGATGTTTCTGCAGCACCAACTACAGTTGAAGCAGCACAAAACCAAGGGAAGATTACCTGCAAAAACAGGCACTGGAAAGCCTCAAGGAAACATCTTTCTGGAGATCCAAACCGGGATGGACACTCCTCGGGCGGATTCCCAGCAGCAGCAATGCTGCAGTCCATGGAAGACATCTGCATTTTGAGATCATTTCCTGCAGGCAAGGCAGCTGGGGACAGCCAGGGTGGTTTAGGGTGCTCCATCCACCTTTTCTTCAGTACTGCTGAAGGTGCAGAAGGCTTTGTGCAGGGCCATGTGGCGAAACAGCTCTGAGTGAGCTGCTGCTGTCTCTTCTAGATGCGCAGGAGCCTTCACTGGTGGGAGAAGTGATTGAGTGAGGAAAGAAAAATCACATCGGCAGCAGGAAATTATTTGCTTCTCATTCCTCTCTTCCCCCTGGGAGTTTTTCACTCTCCCTCACTGTAGTTCTATTTCTTATAACCCTTCTCCCTCCTTCCTAACCCTTCACATCCTGCAGTTCCCACATGGGATTTTATGGCTGCAGAGCACAAGTGCCTTAAGAAGCATCCACCACTGAAGGGATAGGACAATAAAATGTGGGAGCCTCTAACACCTGCTTGCTGTCTTAACTCAAAAGACACTGACATTTGTGAGCAGAGGCAGAACTTAACCTCTAAGGGGATGAGAGAGGGGAAATCTTGGTACAATTCATGACACCTCCTGCAGCCCAACTGCAAATCAAGAATCAACAAATGGTTTCGTTTGGAAGAGACCTTTAAAGCCACTGCCAGTTAAGTCGCTCCAGGGATGGAGACTCCACTACTTGCCTAGGCAGCCTGCTTCAGGGCTTGACAACTCTTCTGGGGAAGAAATTGTTCCTCGTGTCCAGGTGAGACCTCCTCTGGCACAACCTGAGGATAATTTCTCTTGTCCTATCACTTGTGACCTGGGAGAAGGAACCAACCTCCACCTCACTCCAATCTCCTTTTAGGGAGTTCTAGAAAAGCAGGTCTAGAAAAGCAGAGGAGACCTAATCCCAGCTCTGCTCAGAGCTCCATCTAGCTGCACGATGGTGCACATGCTCTACAGCCCCTCTAGCCCAGAACAGAGCAGTGTGGCTGGGAACATGAGAAGGCAAACGGGATCACTACTCCTCAGCCCAGCCTGGCATTTGCAGCAAGCAGTTAGAGAACAGCGTGGTCCAGGACTGTGCCTTGCCATGATGTTAGGGCTGCAGAAGACATTCAGTGTTTGGGTCACTCTGATGTGTCAGGAGGAAGGAGCAATACTGACACAGAGGTGGGGGAGCAGCTGGTGTCGGGGAAGGATTTTATTGTAGAATCACCAAGTCACAGAATGGTTTGAGTGGGAAGAGACCTTTAAAGGTTATCTAGTCCAAGCCTTCTGGAGTCAGCAGGGACATCTTCTACTGAGGCAGGTTACTCAGAGCCCTGCCCAATCTGGCCTGGACTGTTGCCAGGGATGGGTTATCAACCACTTCTCTAGGCAAACTGGGCCGGTGTCTCACCACCCTCAGTGTAAAACATTCCTTCCTTCTCTCTAGTCTGAATCTCCCCTCCTTCCATTTGCAACCATCACCCCTTGGCCTGTCACAACACAGCCTCCTTAAATGTCTGTCCCCAGCTTTCTTATCAGCCCCCTTTAAGTATGGAAAGCCAACAAGGAGGTCTCCCTGGAGCCTTCTCTTCCTGAAGCTGAACAACCCCAACTCTCTCAGCCTGTCCTCACAGCAAAGAGTTTTCAGTGCTCACATCATTTCTGTGACCTCCTCTGCACCCATTCCACCAGGTCCACGTCTCTCCTGTGCTGGGAACCCCAAAGCCAAACACAGCTCTGCAGGTAGGGTTTCATCAGAGCAGAGGAGCAGAATCCCCTCCCTCAACCTGCTGGCCATGCTGCTCTGGATGCAGCCCAGAAGATGGTTGACTTCTGGGCTGTTGATGAAAATAAATGACAGTTTGCTCCCTTCTGTCTCCAAACTCAGCTAGAAGGAAACCTCATCCATCTGAAGACCCACAACAGCGTCTGAACACTCCACATCCCCAGGCAGATTCCTGCACTGTCCACTTACCTGTGCAGGAAACCATGACCTCAGTGGGGAGGCTGCAACAGATATCTCTGTAGATCAGTCTGGCGCTGAAGGGAAAGGTCTTGCCCCCACTTGGCACCTTGTAATTAAAGGCCAACAGGTTGCACAGGGAGTTCCTCTGCAAGCTTCCTTCAAGCTGATCTGAAAAGCGTTCCTGGAGAGACAAAGATAGCTCTGAAACATGAAGCTAGGGAGGCCATCAGCATAGGGCTGGGAGCTCACCAAGTGCAAGGCTCTCATCCCCCAACCAGGTTTATCTCCACACAATAACTGATGAAGGTCTGGGAATGGGAATCATGAGAACTTCAGAGAAAACCACTAAGGTTCCACCCAGCCCTTTGGAGGCTCCTGCCATTTGGTACCACAAAGGGCAAAGGACAGGTGAGGAGCACTGCTGTGAGCACTGGTACCTGTAACTGGTCTGCCTGGTACTTCCTGCCAGCGTAAGCGTTGAGGTGGTCAGACAGGATGGACAAGAAGCGCCTGATGTCCGTCTGCAAGTACCTCTTGGCAATCTGCTCCAGGGGGATGAAGACAGGGACAGAGTGGCGGTGAATCCGCACCGCTGGCTTGGTGAGAAGGTCCAGGTGGTAGGAATCCAAGTAGGTGCTCTCATAAGCTGTGCTGATGGAGAAACACACTCCCTGCTTGGTCAGCTTCCCACTGATGCCTTGGGTGCACAGAGAATCACACAGTCACTCTGTCTGCAAGAGACCTCCAAGAGCATCCAGTCCAACCACTAACCCAGCACTGACAGGGCACCACTAAACCATGTCCCTCAGCTACGTGGCTTTTAAAGCCCTCCAGGAATGGTGACTCCATCACTGTCCTGAGCTGTCTGACCCAGGCCTTGACAACCCTTTTGGGGAAGAAATTGTTCTTCGTGTCCACCCTAAACCTCCCATGGCACAACTTGAGACTGTTTCCTTTTGTCCCGTTGCTTGTTCCTAGGGAGAAAAGATCAACCCCACCTTGCTACAAGCTCCTTTCGGGCAGTTGTGGAACATGAGAAGGTCTTCCCTGAGCGTCCTTTTCTCCAGGCTAAACAACCCCATTCCTTCAGTTGGTCCCCAGAGGACCTGTGCTCTAGACCCTTCACCAGCTTCACTGCCCCTCTTTGGACACACTCCAGCCAGACCCAGAGGGTTTACTCAGTGCTGATCACTGTAGAGCATCTTTGCTGGGACAACTCAGATTGCCATAGGGATCATGTTCTCTTACAACACTAACTTGGGGAGCTCCCAGGGGGATTAGAGAGAGTTTAGGGGCATAAAACTGAGCAACTTTTAAAACAAGTGATCTGTAACAGAATCCCAGAATCCCAGCATGCTGAGGGTTGGAAGGAATCTCTGGGGATCATCCAGTCAAACCCCTGATAAAGCAGGGTCATCCAGAGCAGGACGCCCAGGATCATATCCAGGCAGGTTTGGAATCTCTCCAGAGGAGACTCTAGAACCTCTCTGAGCAGCCTGTCCCAGGGCTCCAGCACCTCACAGGAAAGACATTTTTCTCTTGTGTTCAGACAGAACCTCCTGGGTGCCAGATCATGCCCACTGCCTCTTGCCCTGTTGCTGGGCACCACTGAAAAGTCTGACCCCATCCTCTCGGCCTCCACCCTTCAGCTATTGATCAGCATTGAGAAGATCCCCTCTCAGGCTGCTCTTCTCCAGGGTAAGCAGCCCCAGGTCTCTCAGCCTTTCTTCCTCACAGAGATGATCCAGTCCCCTCAGCACCTTTGTAGCCTCTGCTGGACTTTCTCCAGTAGTTCCCTGTCTTTCTTGAACTGGGGAGACCAGAACTGGACTCCACTAGGGCATAATAGAGAGGGAACCAGTTCAAGCAGCTTAATGGTATCTTGAATTCCCAGTAACTGAACTATGGTGCCAACTTCAAACATACCTCCAACATGATAGGGTTAAAAGGGTGCCCTGGGAGAAGGAAACCAATTCCAGCATTGTCAGACTCTAAAGGCTCTCAGCAGGAAGGTTACCAGGGAAGCTACATTTCATATCAGGCTCATTCTCCAAAATTCAGCCCCTCAGCAATGCAGCTGATGGCAGAACAGGCACAAATCTCAAGGCATTACCTGTGAGGTAAAAGAGCTGCAGCATGCCCTTAACGCTTCTTATCTTCCACTCCAGCACAGCCCCAGCACTGAGCTCTGCTGCACCTGACACGACCCCTTCTTTCCCACTTTGCTACAAAAGTCAGAAGAGAATAAAATTCAGAAATCACTCACTCAAATGTCTCACCTGCAGAGAACAGGGTACAGAGAAATACCACCTCACTTTTCTCAGAGCCAGGTTGTTTCAAGCAGAAAAGAGGAGAAATGAAGCAGAAAAGGGGATAAATGATGCAGAAAAGGAGAGGAAAAGCTCAAGAAAATACTTCAGAAACAGCTATAGAGCCCCCAAGCAAGTACATGCAGCAGTTTTGGACCAGGCAATACTGAAGAAAGGTGACAGCTGGACTGCAAGTCACTTAAGCAAAGAAAATGAAAAACAACAGTTGACACTGTCAACACCCTCAGTAAATCTACCCTCTGAGATCAAGGTCTTTGCAGCAAGCCCCTTCTCACCCTTTTTTTCTGCAGATCCACTTTAGCCTGCAGTCTATCCCTCTGGATTCTCAGCTCCTCCACCCTCTCTTTCAGGCTGGTCAGCTTCTCTTCTTGCTGTTTCTTTTCCTCTTGCTTCCTGTCTGCCTCGTGAGCCTGTGCCTCCAGCATTTCCAGGTGACTGAACACCCCTGCAAGGAAAAAGCAGGACAGGTCAAAAATGCAGGCTGTGATGATCAGAAGTCTGCACCGCAGACCCAAACTCAGGGTGGACTCAAGATACAAATGAGCAAGCCAGGGAGTCACTTCGGGCCTCATTTTTTGAACTGACTTCTGCAGGAGGACATCCTTTGCACTGGATGTCCCACACCCTGCAACCCAGCAGCTTACCATCCCACGAGTATGCTCTGCCTTCCTCCATCTTCCCCAGCCACTCTCCCCTAAGCGAGAAGGCAGACATCGTCTCTCCTCAGTCAGGATTCGTCCCTTAGGCAGCAGTGAGGTGGGGACAGTGAGAGCTCTCCCTCAGGGAACCTTCTTCTTCCTACTGCTGCTGAAATGGGACTCGGAGAAGCACCTGTGCTAGCCCCATGCAGCTGCAATCCAAATTACCTGAAAAGACAGACGGCATCCCATCACTTGCTACATGCCGACATTTTGCATCAGGCCCGTGGAGAAACTCCCCCGCAAATGCAGGAAAGCACAGGATTTAGAAACAAGGAATCCTTAAACGGTCTGGGATGGAAAGGACCTTTAAAGATCATCTAGTCCAACCCTCTGAGGTCAGCTGGGGCATCTTCAACTAGATCGGGTTGCTCGAGGCTCCATTCAGTCTTACCTGAGATGCTCCCAGCGACGGGGCAGAGATATTCGCTAGCCTCTACCAGCAGGACGAGCCCCGGGGAGGGTGGCAGGGAGGCACCGAAGCTCGCCACGCACGGACGGGGTGGGGTGGGTCGGGAGCGCCGGGGGCTACACCGAGAGGGACAGGGACAAAGCGGGAGCTGGATAGGCGGAGGTCTCCACACCAAAGGGTCTCAGGGGAACCCGCCGAGCGGCTCAGGCCTCTTCCCCAGCGGCTCCCGCACTCACCATAGCGACTGCCGCTCAAACCGCGCGCCGCCGCCGGTACGTCACCTCCTCTGACGCCATTTCCTTCGCTTTGGCCGTACAACAACACGGCGGCGGCGATGCCTCCCCGACATGCGCCGCGAGCGGGCCGCATCTCCCAGTAGGCTGTGCGGAGCCGTACAGCAGCATGGCGGCAGCCGGAGCGGCGGCGGCATCTCTGGTGCAGTACGTGGTCTTGCGGGGTGATCTAGCCCGGGCGCCGCTGTCGTGGCCGCTGGGGGCCGTGGTGGCACAGGGCTGTCATGCCGCCCTGGCCGCCGCGCACGCACACCGCCAGCACCCTGACACTCGCGCCTACCTGGAGTTGGGGGGCGCCATGCGCACCGTCGTACTGGAGGTGCGCGGCGCAGGCCGGGAGCCGCGGGGCAGGCCGGGAGCGCCGCGCTTGGTGGGAGGTGGGCGGAGGCCATTTTGAGGTGGGCCCGGTGGAGCGCTCGGGGGTGTGTGGGGCGGTAGTGACGGAGTGGCGGCACCCGGGTCCCAGCACGGTCTGATGTGGAGGAGGAAATAGTTTGTGACTCGTTTTCTGTCACGCTTCTGAGTGGCGCTTCTGTCCTCCTCAGCCGGAGAGAACTGTGGCCGGAACCCCGCCCCTCGGGCCGCAGAGCTCCGTCCGTTGTGATTGGGAGGCTTCGGGTCTCTGAGTTGCCCTCTGTAACCTCCCGCGGTCGCGGTAGCAGCTGTTTTTCTCGGGGGGCCCGGCCCACCCGACTGCATTCGTGCGGATCGCTTCCCTCCTAGAGGCTGTGGCAGCTTTCCGCGTGCATGCTGCTGTCGGAGGCACCTCGCAAGTTCAGAGCACCGATCAGCCTCTGTCAGGATGGGGGTTGGGAAGAGTCCTTGGCTGATCCAGGCAGGCTTTCCAGGGGAAAAAAGCCTGCGTTTTTGAAGGCTTACAGCCTGCGTTGATTTAGAACCTTACCCCCTATTCTGGTGCTTGCAGAAACTGCCGCTGCAGCCAGGGCCTGGTCTTTTGGGTAAGACATGAAGTGTGGGGATTGCCCATCGTAATACCTGTGTGGGCAGCCTTCCTGGCCGCCATCAGCATGAGCTGTCTTGTGTTGCTTCGTGTGGGTATCCAGCACTGCCTCCCACCCCAGCTCTCAGAGCAGACTTTGTCTCTTCCCCAGGCTCCAGATGAAGCTGCCCTGACAGAGCTGGCAGAGACCCTGAAGCAGCACAGCATTGACTATGAAGTGTGGACTGAGCAGCCTGATAACATGACCACGTGCCTGGCACTCAGGCCCTACCCAAAGGAACAAGTGCACCAGTACCTGAAGAAATTGAAGTTGCTCAAGTAAGCAGGAACAGGCCTGAGCACCCTTCTGCTTCTGGGCCAGAATGCTGCAGTGTGTCAGGTGCACTGTGCTAATGCTGAGAGCGGCAGGTGGTTGGCCTCTGGTGTGAAGCAGCTCTTTGGTGGGCAGGATTAAATGTTCCTCTGTGCAGAAGGTGGCTGTGTTATGTTAACCTGCTGTCTGCCTGTAGTGGGCTCATGCCTTGCCACCACAGGCAATGTCTCTGCTGCTTTTTAGGGATGACTTTTCCCCTTGAGTTTCCCTGTCTGTCTGTCCGTCCATCCCAAGGACTGTTTCCCCCGTGCCTGAGATCTGCAAGCAGGACCAGGCACAGCCATCAGGTGGGTCTGGTCCTCCTCATGGGTTTGGTGCTGGTTCTGTTGCTACTGTGGCCGTGCTTCCAGTGCCTCTCCCATCTCCTTGCTGTCTGGCTGTGGTGTCACACCAGATCCCTTTTTCCTCCTGTACCAGTGAGGCAAATTTGTCCATGGTTTTACTCACGCTGAGGCAGTTTGTCCATGGTTTCAGTCCCACTAAGCCACAGGATGAAACCCTGCCAGAGTCCCAGCGAACAGCAGACGGCAGCATCGCTGCAGACCTTTTCCTACTGTGTCCTGACTCATTTACAGCAGAAATGTATGAGATGAGCCACTTGGAGCAAAAAAAAGTGCCTTGTCAGCTAGAAGCATGTGTGGCCCACCTCTTCCCATCCTGCTTATGCTGCTGTCACCCCTTTCCCCCCCAACAATTTCCCATTTTCCAGAGCAGAAGGTGAGCAGAGAGCAGCTCTTTGCTGTGCCCCAAAGCTCTGCCGTAGTGCTGGGGAACACTGAGTGCCAAACCCCTGCATAGATCAGAAAACTGCCCCTGAGCTACTTTCACAGTCATTGTGCCCCTCTTCCCCCCCCCCCAAGCCCCTGGTTTAATAATCCAGGGTCACCACGGGTCAAACACTGTCTACCCAGTGCCATGCTCAGAGGTCAATCCAGTGACTAATGACCACACCAGACACACACACACCATATTTTGTCTGCAGTGCTTTGGGATGTGAGAAGCTGGAGTCTGTCACCAGACTTGACACGTAAGCTACAACTGGTTGGCTGGTTGGACTCAGTGGTGGTAAAAGGAGTTAACTACAGCTGGTGGCCAGCCACAAGGGGTGTTCCCCAGGGCTCAGTAGTGGGGCCTTTTCAATAGCTTTGTCAATGATCTGCATGAAGGACTCTGCAAACCTGCAAGTTTGCAGCTGACACCACGTAGGGTGGGAGTGGTGATCTTCTGGAGGGTGGGGAGGGCTCTACAGAGGGAGCTGGCCAGGCTGAGTGGGTAGGCTNAAAATAAAAGCTATCTCCCAAGAGATAATTATTATTATTATTTTATTATTATTATTATTTTTAAATAGTTTAAGCTACCTCAGCTGTTAAACACAATCAAAGCAGAAAGGACCGACTGCTTAATTTTATTTAATATTTAATCAGAAAATTTTATCTACAATAATTGACAGAGCCCTCCCCTCCCATCCTTTCCCCTTAAAAATTATTGCANAGAAAAGGACCTGAGGATGCTGGTCATGAACCAGCTGAGTCAGCAGAGTGCCCAGGTGGCCAAGAAGGCCAACAGCATCCTGGCTTGGACCAGCGATAGTGTGGCCAGCAGAACTAGGGCAGGGATTGTCCTCCTGCACTTGGTAGTGATGAGGCTGCACATCAAGTTCTGGGTTCAGTTTTGGACCCCTCACTACAAGAATGACGTTGAGGGACTGGAATGCATCCGAAGAAGAGCAACCGAGCTGGTGAAGGGTCTAGAGCACGTCTGGCGAGGAGCAGCTGAGGCAGCTGGGGTCATTTAGTGTGGAGAAAAGGAGGCAGAGGGCAGACCACCTCACTCTCTACAACTCCCTGAGAGGAGGCTGGAGCCAGGTGGGGGTCAGTCACTTCTCCCAAGGAACGTGACAGGATAGGAGGAAACAGCCTCAAGTTGTTCCAGGGGAGGTTTAGGTTGGACATGAGGAACAGTTTCTTCCTCAAAAGGGTTGTGAAGCCCTGGGAAGAGGCTGCCCAGGGCAGTGATGAAATCCCTGGAGGGACTGCAAAGCTGCGTAGCTGCGGTGCTGAGGAACATGGTTTAGTAGTGCCCTGGCAGTGCTGGGTTAATGGTTGGACTTGATCTTAAAGGTCTTTTCCAGCCTAAATTATTCCCTGGTTCTAATTTCCAGCTCCCTACCATGGTGAACTGTGGTGACGTGGGGGAGTTCTTGGTGCTAATTCCCCTATCTACCCACACCCCTTGCCCCAGCACCCCTGTCACAGGTGCATAGCCAACATCACCTCAGCTGGGAGCTCCACTTTGTTGTCTGGGCTGGTTCCCATCATCTTTAACTCCTGCATGTGTCAGTCACGGAAGCCACACATTTTTTTCCACACCCCACTGTGACACTTAGATTTTTAGGCCACCATAAACTGGCCTCCCCTCCCCCCTCCCAAAATTCGGCACAGGATCGACTCCCAACTTCAAAGAGAAGAAAAACAAAATTTATCCACAACTCAAAGCTATTTACAGTGTGAGGCTTGAGGGGGTGGGAAAGATTAAAAATAAAAGCTATCTCCCAAGAGATAATTATTATTATTATTTTATTATTATTATTATTTTTAAATAGTTTAAGCTACCTCAGCTGTTAAACACAATCAAAGCAGAAAGGACCGACTGCTTAATTTTATTTAATATTTAATCAGAAAATTTTATCTACAATAATTGACAGAGCCCTCCCCTCCCATCCTTTCCCCTTAAAAATTATTGCAGGGTTTGTTTTGTTTCATTTTGTTTT
>WBNM01036815.1:0-80077 GCA_013399055.1 Ramphastos sulfuratus | reverse complement strand
AGGGAAAGGAAAAAGGGGGAGAAAAGGAGAGAAAAGGGGGAAAGGGAAAAGAAAGGGGGGAAGGGAATACAAGAGGAAAAAACAGAAAAGGAATTTTAAAAAAAAAAGAAAAGGGAGGAAAAGAAGAGGGGAAAGGGAGTAAAAGGGGGATGAAAAAAGAAAACCAAGAGGGGTACAAGGGAAAAAAAAAAAAAAAAGGGATAAAGAAAATAAAAAAGGGAAGGGAAAAAAAACCCCAACACCCTCCCCCCCGCAATAAAACAACCCCCCTGTTTTGCTCCAAACACTACGAGCTGAAGAATGGCTGCGGGTTGAGATATCAAAAATCTCAGAAAAATATATAATATATATATTTATATATCTCTGTACGTCTTCTTATTTAAATTTCACATTCCTCGCAAAGCGATTATTCAGTCAGTAGCTGCTGAAGAAGGCTCTTCTGCTGGCCCGGCGGCGGCGGCGGCCCGGCGGCGTTTTTCGGGGTGCCCAAAGGAGCCGGCGGGTTGAGGTAGGGGTCTCCTACCAGATTCACTGTACACTGTACGTCGGCAAAGACCTGAACCTGTTGTACCTGCTGGGACACAAAAGAGAAGAGGGGATTTAGCGGGGCCGGGGCAGGGGCCGGCGGCGGCGGAGCTGGGTACTACGTGAAGTGGAAACTCACTAGAGACTTCCTCTAGTCTGGAGCCACCCCAGAGAAGAACTCTTCTGTCTTCTTGTCCTACAAAAAGAAAACCGCTGCAACTCATTCGGCTCTGCGAGGTTCATAACGTTGCTCATCCGAAAAAAAACCACAACCAAAAAACCCAACACAACAAAAACACCCCCAAAAAACGGGAAAAAAATGTGGGGTTGGGGGGGGGGGGGAAACAACAACTCCCCCCCCAGCCTGGCTTTCCCCTGGGTGAAGGGGAGCCTTGGTGTACTGCTCGTGGGGTCATAGTGGTGGCGAGCGAGGTCCAGCGCGGCTGGTGGATCAAAGCGTTTTGGTGTGTCTCGGAGGTGTTGCCGACGTGTCCCTATGAAACCAAGGGATGAACCGAGGCTACGGGGAAGGGGGAGGCAACGCCGTGACGCTGGGCGGGTGTTGGATGAGGTGGGGATGAACTGGATCGTCCCCGGGAGCCGGAGGCATCGGTGCCGGCGGGCGGCTGGGCACATTTTGGTGGTGCTCGGTGCTGTTCAGAGGGGACAGGCAGCATCCGGCAGTGCTGGTGCTGCCCTCAGAGCCTCCCTCATCCAAATCTCCTCCAAATTAACGCTGGTGGCACAGGGGCCATCGGCCTCTCCGGTGTTAGCCGAGCCTAGGAAAGAAACCCTCCCGCGGGCAGTCAGCCTGGAGCGGGGCCGAGTGGCGTTGGACACCAGCTCCCATTAGTGTTTCCAGCCCAGCTGCAGCCTCGCCGCTCTTCCACGGCAGCAAGGTGGCCGAAAATGCCCCTGGCAGCAGGACGAGCTTTGATGCAAAGAGGGTTTGTGAGCAGTGCCGGCGTCCCCAAGGGCTGGCCTTGCCCAGTGAAGGTGGGACCACAGTGGCTTCAATCCAACCCTGCAAAGCAGGGCCGGCCCCAGTGGAAACCAAGTGTGCTGAGCTGGTACAGCCAGGGACGTTCAGCCTTTTTGTTTTGGGGGGATGGGACCCGTCAAACTCCTCCAGGTACCTGAGGTGTGCTTAGCAGTTTCTTACTGACCTGCGCCCCATCTGCTTCTGTTTTCAAAAGGTCAGTGGAGGAAAGCTGGTTGCAGTAAAGGCCCGCGGGTCTCAGCGCCGGGTCATTTACCTGTCAAAAGCAAGAGCCAGGCTCAGCTGGGGCTCCTGGATGCCAGAGGGGGGCACTCGCCACCCTCTCAAGCTGAGCTTTGGGGGCGTTTGGCGGGGGGGGATGCTCATGGATGGGGGGCCTGTGCTGCCAGCATCCTCCCTGTGCTATGAGCCCCAGATTTAGGGCACTGGTGGGGAGCTGGGACCTGTTTGACCTTTCTCCCCACCTCCTGCACCTTTGCCTGGGGCTGCTACTAGCTCTGGTGGCATCTCACTTCCAGGGAGCATGAAATCATAGAATGCCACCCAAGTGATCATAAGATGGGAAAAAGCCACCAGCTCAGCTCACAGGAGGGACCATCCTCCTTTCTTGCTGAGCCCAATGGCTCCTCCTCAAGGAGGCTGCAAGCCCCACCCCACACATCCCATGCAATGAGCCAGGAGCTTGATGCTGCAGAGACAAATACCAGAAACATTGGAAACATCTCTGTCTGGCCCAAGGAAGACTGACCAAAGGGCTGGAACTGTGGAAAGCTCCCATATCCAACCATTCCCATTCCTCATCCCTAGCTTTCACAGCTCCCTGAGGACACTTGGCTATAAACAGGCCCACCATCAGCCCACCACAAGGGCTGCAGGTGCTGGAGATGCTCAACGTGTCCCTGCACCACACTGACAACACACAGGACACACTTGGGGTGGTGGTGGCCCTGGGCTCAAGCATAGTGGCAATGCCAATGGAGGCAGCCAGGCAGGCTTTGAACACTGGTACCCCTCCAGGGCCAGAGAAGCAAATGTTGAACCCTGGGGAGCTGGCTGATCATGCTGCGAGCAGGGAGGGTGTGGCACTGACCTGCTCCGAGCACATGGAGTTCATCCCGGGCATCTGCAGTGAGTTCATCTGCATGGGTCCGGCCATGGGATTCATGTTCTGGACATTGGTGTTTCCTCCCGCCATGGAGACGGTGATGCTCATGTTGTTGTACATGCCCTGCTGAGCAGGTGCCACCTGGCCCTGCCCTGCTTGGTTGAATACACTGGAAGAGAGAAGGAAAGTGTCACCAGGGTGCCTTGGTGGTGTGAGGCACGTGCTGAGCCCCTCTGGGTGGCCCCAACTGTGACGGCAGCCAGCCTGGCTCTTGGTCACCACCAAGACCACTGATAGAGTGGGTGGAGCCCTGCCAGTCCCTAGGGACAGCAGGAGGGACAAGGAGGCATTTCAGGGGCTGCCTGCAGCAAGGCATAACCGGTGTGGAAGCAGGGAGGATGGTGGCTGTTGTGGGGACATCTGCCCTTCACTCCTGCTGTAGCAGGAGGCTCCTTAGTGTGATGTGGTGGAGCAGGAGAGACGCCAGCACCAAGTGAGGAATCGTTACAGGCCTTTGGGCTGGATTAAGAGTCATTCGGGTACAAAGTCCTGGTCTATGTGACACCAAGCCCACCCTTTCATGCTCTTTCCAGTGCCCACTTCCTCTCTAGGCAGGAGGACTGCTCTCTTTTGCAATGCAAGGTGAAGCATCCCACCTCCAACAGTTCCCATCTCACCACGCACCACCCAGGTAACCTCCTGCTCTGGACTTCTTTACCAGGACAGGTTAGCTGAGCTACCTGGACAGAGCCTGGATAAAGCACAGGTGAACCTTTGGGGTTTTTTAATAATAATTCTGGAGACCTGAGGCTCAAACCTGACTCATGTGAAAAAGGTAACAAGTCTGGTGGCTCTTCCCATTTGCTTCCCTAGGTCACAGTTGGATGTACCTTAAGAGGGTCACGCAGTGACCTGGGACTGCTGGGTTTGACTCAGTTTATTGTCATGTTTCCTAATCCCACTTCCAGCAGTTGTAATGAAGCCACTCGTTTAATTTCAATCCAAAGGCCTGCTGCATGTCCTGCTCAACATCTGCTCATTCATATAAACACTCTGGGCTCCTGGCTGTCTCTGAGCTGATGTGAAGATGAGGACATGGGTCGATGGTGACCTCTGGAGGACATCACATGGTAGGAGAACACTGCCTGAGCTCAGCTCGTGTCCTCAGCCAGGTATCAACTACAGGCCTGCCAACACCCTTTCAGGGGCCCTTCACCTTGGTGTCACCATCTGTGCGTGTGTGTGACCTGTGTGCTCCAGGTTCTCCCCATCATGATCTTACTTGCTGCTCCCCATGGCTCCTTGCTGCCAGCTCTTCATGTCAGGCGACTGGTAGCCCGCTGTGGGCGGCGCGGGCTGCAGCATGGGGCTCTGCGAGGGCGGGAGCTGGGGTGACATCAGGGGGCTGCTGGGGCTGAGCGCCGGGGCGAAGGACGGTTCGCTCTGCTGACCCATGCCTGGGGAAGGACAGATGGGGTCAGCGCTGCGCACACCCCTGCCAGCAGCCCCAAAGCTCTCCCTCTCCCCTGCTGGCATCAAATCAGAAGCATCACCCACGACTTGGTTTACAAGGCCTCTGGTTTTCATTTCAAGCATCTGCACCGCTCAAACATGAGTATTCTAGGGATGAAGGAGCAGAGACCCCTCCTGCCCAGGTGGCTTCTATCATACACTTGTTTTGGTTGGAAGAGTCCTTTAAGACCAATTCCAACATTAACTCAGGCTTTTCAATCCCTCCAGGGATGGGGACTCCATCATTGCCCTGGGCAGCCTGGTTCAGGTCTCAACAACCCTTTCAGGAAAGAAATTGTTCCTTATGTCCAATCTAAACCTCCCATGATGCAACTTGAGGCCCTTTCCTCTTATCACTTGTTACTTGGGAGAAGAGACCAACTCCCACCTCACTCCAACCTCCATTCAAGGAGTTATGGAAAGCTAGGTCTCCCTTCATCCTCCTTTTCTGCAGGCTAAACAACCTCAGTTCCCTCAGCTGCTCTTCTCAAGACTTGTGCTCTGGTGTCATCAGCTTTGCTGCCCTTCTCTGGACATGCTGCAGCACCTCAATGTCCTTGGAGTGAGAGGCCCAAGACTGAATCCAGCATTATCTACCACTATTACTATAATCTAAAATTATCTACTATATTCAGTAGATTCTCCTCTTAGCATCCCACCTGTCTGGGAAATAGCCAAGGCTATGAAGAGATGATGACAAAGGAGGTTCCTATGGACCTACTGCAGCCACATCATAGTTTTCTCTACTCGTCAGTGATGTCCGCCTTGCTGTGTCCCTGCACTGCTGCTTGAACCTGAAGACCTACAAGATGGTGCTTGTCTGCATGCAACTCTCCGCTGGCTCACCCATCTAAACAAGTTTGATGCCCACTCAAGAGGCAGAAGCTGCCTGCAGCTCATTCCAGCCACCTCAGCAAGGGTTTGGCCTTTTTGAGAGCACATGCATACTTAAGGAATCACAATGTAGAGGGCTGCCTTCACAGAATCACAGAATGTCAGGGGCTGGAAAGGACCTTGAAAGCTCATCCAGTCCACTCCTCCTGCCAGAGCAGGATCACCTATACCAGATCACACAGGAACGCGTCCAGGAGTATCTCTATAGAGGGAGACTCCACAACGTCCCTGGACAGCCTGTTCAGTGTTCTGTCACCCCCACAGTGAAAAAAGTCCTCCTTATGTTTATGTGAAACTTCCTATGCCTCAAACCGCCTTGCAGTTTGGTTTTTAAAGACAGAGTTGTGCATTATTTTCCCAATGATACCATTCTGGAGGGAGATTCAAGCAGAAAAGCTCCCCTGGGAGGTAGAGACCAGATATGCAGCTTGGATGAGATGATTGGGGATGAAGCCTTAGGTAAGCAGGGCTAGGCTGCAGCATCCTTGAGGGTTTCAGCTCTGCCCTCTGCCTCTCCTTCCCCACCACTGGATGGTTTTCCAAGGTAGCCAGCGGCTCGACCTACCCGACCCCGAATACGGGAAGATGTTCTGCTGCATCTGCGGGGCCATCCCGGCGCCGAACTGCCCTGCGACGCTTCCCATCATGCCCCTGTTGACCATGCCGCTGCGGTTGCCCAGCGCTGCCTCGGGGTTGGATGCCAAGGGCGAGAAGGGGCTGGTAGAGGTGGGAGGGTTTCCCGGGCTTGTACCGTAGTTCGGAGGGTAGGGGAACTGCTGCGGGGGGGCCTGGGGCAAGCGAGCGGCTCCAATCTGTACCGGGAGCCCCGAGGAGGGAGGGAGGTTGCTGCCGAAGCTCTGCTGCCGCATCAGGATGGCTCTCTGCTGCATCAGCTGCCGCTGCCGGTGCTGCTGGCTGTACAGCTCCCGCTGCCGCTGCGCCAGCATCTGGGCATTGAGGGGAGGCTGCGGGGAAGGAAGAGGATGTCTCGGTTATCAACTCTCCGGTCACTCTCTGGTCCCGGCAAACAGCTCAGTCTCCCCAGCACAAGAGCTGCGGGCGCCCCTCTTCTTCGGGCTGGAGTGCCTCGGTTTGCAAGAAAGCTGGAAACCCCCTGGAATGCTGCTGCAGGGCGGAGGAGTTTAAGGATACTGAAGATCAGCCTCTGCGTGCACCAAACGGCAAAGCTCCAGGAGCCAGAGCGTTCCCCAGGGTGGAAAAAAAGGCTCTCAGATCAGTTGCCTGCCACCAACTACCCTTCTCTGCAGGACCCACTTCTTGTGCCCCCCCTGGGGGATGCTCCCACGCTTTGACTCCTTTTGGTTGTGAGATGTTAAAAAAATCCCACCCATTCCGCCAGCTCTCCCATCACCAGGGGCTCATTTCCCATATGGCTGAGCCAGATGTGTTGGAATTAATCACCTTAAAAAGCCTAACGAAGCCAGAGCTACAATGGGAAGAGTTTCATCTCCTATCACTAATGATCTCCAGGACACCTTAGGGATGTCACCATTTGACAAAAAGGCAAAGGCTGCTCCAAGAAGTGGAATCAAGTCAGCAGAACTCAGCTACACTTTCCAACTTCTCCTGGTACCCAGCAGACATTTTATTCACTTTATTAGAAGCCAAATGAGAACTTTAGGAATGGAGGATTTCCAGGATCATTAAGAAGATTCACTGGAGCTTCTGGTATCTATTTCCTAAAGATCCTCCTCAATTACATGCATTAGCAGGCTCTCCTCGCAGCAATAACCAAGTATTTATACTTTCAGCAGGTGGAGGAGCAGCAACAGAAGTGAAACATAAAGCCCCCAACCTATGGCAGCTCCTCCTGGGGCCACCTCCCTGCAAGGGGCAGATTTCTTTTCTGCCATTAAAGGACAGAGAGGAGGGAGCCAGGTTGTACCGACAGGGAAGGCATGGGGATGAACCCTCATTTTTTCCCAGCTGGAAAACCATGCTGCATCCTCCTTACCTAAGATCAGAGAATCGTCTTGGTTGGAAAAGACCTTAAAGATTATCAAGTCCAATCCTTAACCACAGATTCTCAGTCCCTTGGATGGGGACTCCACCACTGCTCTGGGCAGCCTGTTCCAGGGCTTGACAAATCTTTTGAAGAGATTGTTTTTCATGTCCAACCTAAACCTTCCCTGGTGTAACTGGAGGCTGTTTCCTATTGTCCTGTTGTTTTTCCCCTGGGAGAAGAGACCAATCCCCACCTTGCTCCAACCTCCATTCAGGGAATTGCAGAGTGAAAAGGTGTCCCCTTAGCCTTCTTTCTCCAGGCTCAACAACCTCAGCTCCCAGCTGCTTCTCACAAGACTTGTGCTCTGGACCCTTCACCGGTTTTGTTGCCCTTCTTTGGATTCCCTCTAGCACCTCAATGTTCTTTTTGTGATCAGGGGCCCAAAACTGAACCCAGGCTTCAGGGTGCAGCCTCACAGTGCTGGATACCTGTGGCGTGATCTGCTGCTGCATCCCTGCCCGCATATTGATGCCCACTGGAGAATTGGCTGCAAACTGGTTGAGGATCGCCTGCCGGTTCTGGTGGATCAGCTGGAGAGGAGAAAAAACAAAGCCAAGGGGACCTTCAAAACTCCAGTGCAGCAGCTTCCTGCCCACCCGATCCTGTCCAACTGGGATGCGCGGGCTGCAGGCAGCACGGAGGGTCTGCCCTGTCCCCTCTGCCCGTGGCCCTGGGGTGCAGAGGGGGATGCATTACCTGCTGCTGGCCCTGCAGCCGCTGCTGCAGCTGAAGTCGCAGCTGGTTGGGAGCCGTCGGGGGTCTGCTGAGCGTCTGCCGGGGTTGCATGGCCATGTTGGTGGGGAAGGCGCCGCGGGGCGGCGGGACCTGCACCGGCATGGCTCCGAAAGACGGCTTCTGCCTGACCATGCCGGGGAAAGCACCGGGGAGGTTGGTGGTGGGAGAGGCGGAGGAGTAAGGCTGGGGGTACATGCCGGGTTTCTGCTCCATCATAAGCGGTGGGGTGGACTGCTGCGGCTGGAACCGCTCTGTCAGGGCTTCCAGCCCGCCGCCCTGGGGAAGGCAAAGGGGGAGGAAAACATCACTTTGAAGCTCCGCCAGCACCTGACCTCTCCCTGGAGAGCTCAGAGGATGGAGGACGTGGCTGGCATTGCCCAGCTTGCTTGTAAGGATGCTGCTGCCTGTTATCCTCACCCCTTGGGCCAGTGTGAGAGCTACCACTGCACTGAAGAGGGCTTAACAGACCTTGGATGGACAGAAATCATTGAATCACAGAAGGGTTTGGGTAGGAAGGGACCTTTAAAGGGCATCTAGTCCAACCTTCCTGCAGGGACATCTTCCAATAGTGCAGGTTTCTCAGAATCTAACCTCACCTGGAATGTTCCAGGGATGGGGCTTCTATCAGCTCTCTGGGCAACCTGGGCCTGTGTCTCATTGCCCTCAGTGTAAACTATTTCTGCCTTCTATCCAGTCTCTCCTCTTCTAGTTTAAAACAATCACCCCGTGTCCTGTCACTGCAGACCCTGCTAAAAAGCCTGTCTCCAGCTTTCTAACAGTGCCCTTTAAGTACTGAAAGGCTGCAGTAAGGTCTCCCCAGAGCCTTCTCTTCTCCAGGCTGAACAACCCCAACTCTGACCCTGTCCTCATAGCAGAGGGTTCCAGCTCTCCAATTATTTTTGTGGCCTCCTCTGGGTGTGCTACAACAGGTCCATGTCTCTCTCTCTCTCTCTCTCCTGGGCTGGGGACTCTATCTTTTAGCTTGCTTGGGAGCAAAGACCAAGGGAAAGGCTTGTTTTGGCTCAGGGCTCATGTCCCTGGGCTGGTGGGGGGGTTGCAGGGTAGTGATAGATGATGATGCCTTCCTCTGCCCTCCCTGCCTTCTTCTTCAGTGTCTGCTAGCACTGAGCTCCTCATCTGAGCTTCAAATAGCAGCATGCTTGGTTGGGCAGACCCTAATGGCCAGAGGATCAACCTGAACATGGGAAGTAGTTTGTGTTCTCTCTGCTTTCCTGGTTTTTGCAGCCTCTGAGGCTCAACCGAAGGTGTTTTGTGTCCCCAAGAGCACCTTGATTGGAGGCCATGTCCAAGGGTGGCAGCCATGGACTCCCAGGACTTAGAGGGCTCATGGGGAAACATAGCTCTATTCCTGTGGTGCTCATGGACACCTCATGCCAGGAAACTAAGAGAGTCAGGACCTTCTGGTCTGTAGTAGAACCATTCCTACACAAAGGAGCCGTATTACAACCGTGGGGATGATTTCCACACCAGCAAATCAGGAGAAGGAGATAGCTTAGCTCAGGCAGATAAATTTGATGTTTGAGCTATGAACCCACAGAGAACTGACACTTTGGAGCCAGAATCCTTAACCTGAGTCCCACAGGGTAAAAGCAAGCTGTGTTAAGAGAAACCACACAGACACCCTGCTTTTGGGATTTGGTGAGATGGTGCCCATCAAAGGAGAGAGGCTTGAAGGCAGGGATGAGGATATGGGAAGGGTGTTGAGGAAAACATATCACTTAGGATCAGTTAAGATTGTGGTGGGGAAAAAAAGAAATGGCTTAAGATAAATGAAGATGGAGTTTATCTGGTTCAAGGGCTGGATAGCAGGACATAAACCAGCAGCCTGAGATGGGCAGAAACCACAGACCTGCTGAAATGAAGTTCTATCCCCAAATCACTCAATTTCCAGCTGCCTCCTGATTAAACTGGAGGCAGATATCTCCAGCACTCCATCCCACCACGTCTGTGGTAGCATGGAGAAGATGGTGGATTTGGTGGATGCGAGCTCCTACCTGCCAAGGACACATCCTAGAGGGGAACTAGTGACACATCTTCTTCCCCCCCAGGCCTCTCTGCTGACTTGGTGTTTCTCTAAAGATGGATTTCCAGCAAATATTTCATGGAACTATTCAAAATATTTCTGAAGTTCAGCCAAAGCCATGGAAAAAGCCCAAGATTCCCATTAACAAAATGATCCCTGGATGTGAGCAATGCTGGGGTGGGGTCCAAACATGAGATAATCCCCCCACCAAGGCAGGTGTTCTGTGGCAAGGGAAATGCTGGATTGGTGTGGGGATGCTTGGAAGCATTGAGGTACCATCTCAGGGCATCTCAGTCCAGCAGTCCAGTGCTCCTAGACCCTGTCTGGTGAGGAAAGGGTTGCTGGGGAGCTCTGCCAGCTGAGTCTGCAAAACCCTTGTGAAAACACTGAGCTGTTGCAGCTGCATCTTTGGCAAGAGTATCTCTGATCTTTGTACCAGAGAGGCTGAACTCCCTACCCCTAATCTGCAAAAAAAAAAAAAAAACCCAGGCAGGTGATGATTTTGAAGGCACAGCCTTGAGAAAAGGGACATGGCAAATAGTTGACTCAGGGATTGATTCACTGACAGGTCCCTCAAACTGCTGGAAAGATAAACTCTCCCAGCAGCTCAGGCATCCTGGTGGGGCTGCAGAAGATGTGTCACCTCCAGGCTTAAATGATCCAGGATCAGGCCCAGAACTGTCAGGGATTTGCTTTGAGGAGCTTGTTGCTAAGGAAATCCCATTTATTAGAATAATTTTGGTTGAAAAAGACCTTTAAGATCACATAATTGCAGAATCACAAAATGTCAGGGGCTGGAAGGGACCTTGAAAGCTCATCCAGTCCACGCTCCCACCAGAGTAGGATCACCTGTACCATGTAACACAGGAACACGTCCAGGCAAGTTATGAATAACTCCAGAGAGGGAGACTTCACAACCTCCCTGGGCAGCCTGTTCCAGTGTTCTGTCACCCAATCATCAGCTTCAACTGTTAACCCAGCACTGCCAGGTCACCACCAAACCATGTCCCTCAACACTTCTTTTAAGTCACCCCAAGAGATGGTGGACTCCACCACTTCCCTGGGCAGCCTGTTCCAGGGGCTGACAATCCTTTTGGGTAAGAAATTGTTCCTCGTGTCCAACCTAAACCTTCCCTGGCATGACTTGAGGCCATTTCCTCTTGCTCTACTGCTTGTTCCTTGCTCCAGCCTCCTTTCAAGAGACATTAGCAGGCTCTTGGTTCTCATCCTTGTTTTGGAAAAAGGGTGTGTGAGTGCTATGTGACACACAGAAAGAAATCACTGGAAGACAAATCCCATCTAATTTTCCATGTCCCTTACAGCCAGCTTTCTGCCCCCTGCTGTGTCCTAGTATTTAGGAAACCCTGGACCCTTCAGAGGCATCTGCCCCCACTGCTATCTGCAAAGAGGGAGGCTCCAGGAAGGGCTCAGCTGCAGAAAGCAGGGCGCCAGCACTATGTGGGTAAGCACTGCTAAAAGCAAACCTCATTTATTTTTCTCCCTGTGGTTCAACCAGAGACAGAAGGGCAGCTGCACTGTAAGCCAATCTTGATAGTCAGGGTTTCATACCAGTGAGGCCATTAGATATATTATTAGGCAGCACAACCCAGGCTCAGGAATCCCAGGCTGTGGGATTCCAGCTGGAAGGCTCCTCTATGCCCTGGTTCCCCCCCTAGTAAGGTGGGGAAGGGAAACACAGCCTCACAGCTCTCCCTGTTACATGAGCTGCCTGGGGCTGAAACTGCTCAGCTGCCTCTTTGCCAGGCTCCTGGTTCTCATGGGGGATTGTGTTTGAAAAGAGAAGTGAGGTATTGTGTTTCACAGGGCTGTTATCCAGCTGGTTTTGTGGAGGGAGAGAGAACGGCGCAGTGTTAAGTGTCGTCTCTCAATCTGATGCGCTCGTGTGTTCCCACTCACATCTGGCCTTCCATTACCAGATGTTGGAAATCCTCCTCCACACTCATGTCAAGCCTCAGCATCTGGCCCTGTATGTGACCTCCAGTGAGTCCCGTGAGTGGTTCTGTCTTTACCTGAACCAATTTGTCAATCCCCAGAGCTCGATCCAGCTCAGCCAGCTCCGTCTCGTCTTTGCCGCTGAGGAAGGAGACGAGCTGCTCGAGCAGGGCTTTCTCGTCGTTCCGACCCTCCGGCGTGGTGGGAGGACACAGGAGCTCATCCAGCTGTGAGGTGATGCACTGGCTGCAGAAAGAAGAAGCCAAGAGGGGGCATGTTAAGGTTTATGAAGGAGGCTGAGCTGGGAGACGCTCGAGTGATGCAGCCCCTAAGGCCACGGGCACTGCCTCCCACCCTGCTGCATAATGGCCCCTGGCTCCAACACAGGCTGAGCCCACTCAAACTCACTCCTTGTACCAAAACCTGCTAGTATGGATTAACCTCTCCACGAAACAAAGCCAGGGCAGCATTTTGGTGAGGTGTGGGAAGAAAACTTTGGTTCTTTTGCAGGTTTTGCTCCCGCAGGAGTTTTGGACAGGACAGCGAGAGGCAGAGCAAAACTTCTGCCGGCACGCAAGAGGGAAGGCTTGGATGGAGCTGGAGCAGCTGGAAGCAAAGCCGCTGAAGGAACAGGAGAACCTCTGAGCTGCAAAACTCAGATTTCTCCAAAGTTCTCTCTGTATTCTTTGGGAATAAGATTAATATGTAATGAGAGACATTCCAATGATGTGACTAATTGGAGTCAATCGGATTTGCCGGCTCCGAGATGATGAAGAGAGCCGTGGCACATCACGCTTGCAGGGAGGCACAAAGGCAAGGGCTCCAACGTGCCAGCAGTTCCCAAGCAGCAGACATGTTTATCCTTTTAGCTCCAGATGAGGACCAGATGTACAGTAAGGAACTGAAGCCAATCTGACCCAGACTGCTGCAGCCAACACACGCAGCCTAAGCCAGGGAACAGAAACACTCGGCACTGGGGCTTCTTAAATTGCAGAGCGGGAATGGAGAGGGAAGCGAGGAGACGAGAGGAGAAGAGTAGGGCTGGTTTCACTCCGCAGCCAAGGTTCCTGCTACTTGCTGCTTGTGTCAAACCTGTTGTTTCAGTGCCAAGGACAAAGGACAAAGTTTGCTGCACAGACAAGGGGAAGACAGGCTTCTTTTCCACATTAACAGGCAGCTAGAGCAGAAATTCAGGTTGGCTTTGTCTCTTCAGGCCATGCTGGCCTTCTACATGGATGGCAAAAGTTGGTTTATAAAGAGATTGTGGGGACAATACAAACTTTATGTAGTAAAGAAACCTCTGCTGTGTCCTGCTTTGTAGACCAATCCAGTTTGCAGAGCCTTCCCCACTCCTCCTCTCCTCCTCCACCATGCTAATGTGGGATTCAGACAAGTCTCCAGGCAGGTGATGAGTGGGCAGAGAAGACCCTGGACCCTGCGCATCACGTCACTGTGTCAAAGGTTTTCTATCTACCACAACCCTTCAGGCTTTTTTTGAGATGAAAGCTCTGGTTCTGCATGTGTTGAGGAGAAGAAATTCAGCTTTTGGCAGAGATGGCATCAAATGGTGCTTGAGGTCCTGTAAAAGATCACCCTGGCATGGCCTCCAAGTGCTGCTCCAAAAGGCTGCAAGTCTCCAGCCTGCCACAGATGTCCTTGGAACCTCAGGCATCTCAGATGGCACTGGGTGCCAGCACTGAAGCAACTGAATCAAGCCCTGGGAGGCGTGTTTGACCTTGAGAGATCAGAGGAACATGTGTGAGAATGGTGACCTGACTTGCTTTGATGAGCCTTGGACCTGGCCCAAGGTCTCCCTCTGCTGCAGAAGACACAAGAGCACTTATGCTTAGGACACGAAAGAGTGGATGTTGTCATTGTCCCACTTCAGGAGTAGACCATGGGCATCTTCCCAGCTGGAGCACATCTGCAAGCCTTGAAGAGCAAAGTCCAGAGTCTTCTCCCCAGCAGGACCTCTGCTCTCGGCTGCAGTGGAAGTGAGCTTTTGTAGCTGATCACCACACCGCTAGACAGAAGTGGTTAGACTCCATAAGGATGCTGCCAAGGCAGGTGTCACCCATGATGCTCCATCAGACCTATGGTTACTGAAGATTCAAGAGAACTGAACTGGGAACCAGCTTCTTCCAGTGTTGCTTCTGCCCACCACCTCTGGTAGGAACCACCCATGCCTGGAGTTCCTAATTCAGGAGGAGCAGAGACTTACCAGGACAAGCAAGCCTCTACCTCTCCCCTTGCTGTCATCTTGTGGCATTGGTCCGTATGTTGGCTCTGCTGATGGCTCCATCATGTGGGAAGCCCAACTTTGCTGCAGGGAGCTGATGAAGCCACGTGAAGTCCTACCATGTAGCATGGCTTTCCTTACTTTCTCCCTGCTCAATGCCAAGAAAAATCAAAGACGACCTTCTGAAACTCTAACCAGGCTGCAACATTAAGGTGTGCCTGGAACTTTCTAAAGGCAGGGACTGTATGAGATTTGTTGCCTCCACATCTCCCCAGCCTTTGGGCAGATGCTACTGCTCCACCAGTCTAACTTTGTCTCCTGATAACTACCTGAGGTGTTTTTCCCACCTGAGGACTCGAGAGATGCTGCTGCCAAACACTTCTCTCCTTGGTACCCATGCAGGTCCCAAGCTTTCCATGCTAACCTGCATCCTCTCTCCGTAAACCTGCTGTGAAGGGTGAGATAGAAGAAAATCCAGCTCCCTTCTTCCCAGCTGCCCTGCCTGGGGGCACAAAGACAGCTCTGCCCAGCCAGCCCCACTCAGTGCTGGCAGCACAAGGCTGCTGAGTAAGGTAAGGTCATTCTTACCCCAGAAGGAGCATTTTAAGGAACATTCATCCCTTCAAACAGACTGATTTTTGAGCAGCTCTGCCCTTTGCCAGAGGTGCCCCACAGATTTTATCTCAGCAAAATGATGACACCAGCAAGTGGCTTCCTTGTGGCAAGGGCTTGGGCTGATTAAATCCCAATTAAGCAGGGATTTGTTTTATCTCCCATCTCTTCCAAGCAGCAAGAGGCTAAGTCTTGACAGCAGAAGGCCCAAAATCCAGATGCAGTAACTCTCTTCCTGTGCTGAGCAAAGAGCTTTTAGAAATTAATCCACATTTAGCCCTTACAAAAAGATATTTGGCTTCCAGCTTGCTCAAATCCAACTCTTAGATGTGTCTTCTTCAGGACTGCAGAACAGAGACTCTGCTCATCTGCTAAAGGCTTTAATTAATAGAGGAAATTCTGCCTCTCCACAAAGCAGAGCAGGGCTTTGGCAGGAAGATCACAGAATCATAGGATGATTGGGGTTGGAAGGGACCTCTGGAGATCATCTGGTCCAACCGCTCTGCTAAAGCAGGTACACCTAGAGCATGTTGCACAAGACAGCATCCAGGTGGGGTGTGAATGACTCCAGAGATGGAGACATTCCCACATCTTAGCAAGATGTGATGCTGAAGAACACCAACCCAAATAGTGGCACTGGCAAGGATCAGTGGGGACTTCATCCACCTTGGCTGTACCATGGATATAGAATGAGAGAATTAAAGAACTGTTCTAGTTGGAAGAGACCTCCCACTGCAAGGTCACCACCAAACCATGTGCCTCAGCACCACATCTGCACAGCTTTTCAGTCCTTTAAGGGATGGGGAATCCACCACTGCCTTGGGCAGCCTGTTCCAGGACTTGACAACTCTCTTGGGGAAGAAATTGGTCCTCATGTTCAACCTAAACGTCCCCTGGAACAACTTGAGGCCACTTCCTCTTGTCCTATCACTTGTTCCTTGGGAGAGGAGACCAACCCCCACCTCACTACAACCTTCTTCCAGGGAGCTGCAAAGAGCAAGAAGGTCTCCCCTTCGCTTCCTTTTCTCCAGGCTAAACAGCCCCAGTTCCCTCAGCTGCTCCTCACAAGACCTGTACTCTAGATCCTTCACCAGCTTGGTTGCTCTTCTTTTGACACCTTCTAGCACCATAATGTCCTTGGAGCAAGAGGCCCCCAAAACTAAACACAGGACTCAAGGTGTGGCCTCAGCTGAGTACAGGGGGACAATCCCTGCCCTAATCCTGCTGGCCACACAATTGCTGATCCAAGCCAGGCTGCTGTTGCCTTTCTTGGCCACTCTGGCATGCACTGGCTCATCTTTAGCAGGCTGTTGATCAATGACCTGGGTCCTTTCCACCACGCAGGTTCCAGCCATTCCTCCCTAAGCCTGGAGTATTCACAAGGTTGTTGTGACCCTAGCACGGGACCTGGTACTTGGCTTTGTCTAACCTCATACCAGTGGCCTTGACCCATTGATCCAGCCTCTCTGGGTCCCTGTGTAGATCCTCCCTCCCCTCAAGCACATCAACACTCCAGCCCAGCTTGGTGTCATCTGCAGCATTTATGGGTTTATTTGGGCTCAGACATACCCTGGATGTTTTCCCCCAGGCCACCTTCCTTGTCTGTTCTGTCCCTAGAGAGGTTATAGATGTCATTTCTTGCATCACAGCATCCTACCCAACCCTGGGATCAGCAGCAAGCATTGCTGCTGTATGGTGATGGGCTGCAGTGCCCATCACTTCAGCCTGCACTTGCAAGGTTTCCAGACAGGCAAGGGCACTTCTCTGACATCCCAGTGGTGTCCTGGGAGAGGCTGGGAAGCCACCATCCCCATAGAACTTACTCTTCAGGTTTATTCAGCGTGCCTCGATTCATGGCTGCCATGCTGCTATCCGTCCAGGGGATCTGCTCCCCCATTCCTGGCTGTCCAAACTGGTGATCTGGCACCCCCATCTCCAGCTCAGGCATTCCTAGGGGGAAAAGCAGGATGGGGAGAGGAAATGTCAGCATGTGGGAAGGACAAAGGATGCTGCCGTGGGGAACAGGCAATCTCAGAGCACAAGATATCAACTGTGTCCTAAACCATCTGTAAAACAGAAGCCAAGGTTCACCACTTAGGGCTGTTTTCAACCCAAACTTAAGAGATTTCAGGTGGAGTTTCCTAACCTGGAAATTCCATGTGAGGGTGTAGGCAGATCCTGCACACGCGGCAGGCAGAGGTGACGCTGTGCTCGGTGTGTGCAAATGCTATGAAAAGGTTTCCCTTTCAGCACATTTCTAGCAAGATTTTCCAAATTTCATCAAGTTAGAAAGTGGTTCTTGAAGAAAAATAGTTACTATCAAAGATTTTATGTACATTTGCAGCCCAGAAACTGTCTCCTGAGTTGCATCCAAAGCAGCATGGCTAGCAGGTCGAGGGAGGAGATTCTACCTCTCTGCTCTGCTCTGGTTATTCCCCACCTGCAGTGCTGTGTCCAGATCTGGGGTCCTCAGCATAGGGCAGACATGGACCTGCTGGAGTGAATCCAGAGAAGGCTACAGAAATGATTCAAGGGCTGGAATCCCTCTGCTGTGAGGACAGGCTGAGAGAGTTGAGGTTGTTTGGCCTTTAAAAATCAAGTCTCTTGGGAGACCTTCTTGTGGCCTTTCATTGCTTAAAGAGGCCTGTCAGAAAGATGGGGACAGACTTCTTAGCAGGGCCTGTTGTGACAGGACAAGGGGTGATGGTTTTAAACTAAAAGAGGAGAGATCCAGACCAGAGAGAAGGAAGAAACTGTTTACACTGAGGGTGGTGAGACCCTGTCCCAGGTTGCCCAGAGAGGTGGTAGGAGACCCATCTCTGGAACCATTCCAGGTCAGGTTGGACAGGGCTCTGAGTAACCTGCTCTAGTTGAAGATGTCCCTGCTGGGTGGTTGGACTAGATGGCCTTTGAAGGTCCCTTCCAACCTCAAGCATTCTATGATTTTAGCTCCAAAAAGAGGCCACTCTTTAGCATTTTCTGCCTTTCTTCTGGAGAACAGTTCATTTGCAGAGGGAAGGAAGCCAATGCAATTACATTAGGTTGCAGAAGAACTTGGAGCCCAAGCTCAGGACAGATATTTAGGAGGTCAGAGACTTTACATCATCCCCATTTGAAAGAGGGATTGGGACTGAAGTTCAATTGGCATTTCGGCTAAACCAGCCCATGGAGAACCTGAGAAGTGGGAACTGGAGGGGTAAGCACAGTTCTGCCTGAGGTGGCATCTCTGCCATGTTGAGATGCACCTTCAGCAGCCACTCCTATGCCAAAGCCTCAAGTTTCTAAGAGAAGTGCTGATGAAGGCAGTTGCTAAAGATGAGAATCTCTCTTGGATCCTGATGGTGCCAGCAGCAGCTGTGGCAGCTCCAGCCAGGGCAAACAGGGACAGTCTGAGTGCAGCCCATCCCCAAAATGGTCCCCAGGCTTGTTGAGGCTCAAGATCATGGATTTTCTCAGTTTCATTTACCAAGGTGTGGGTGACCCTCCTCATAGAATCACTGAATCATTAAGGTTGGAAAAGGCCTCTAAGATCATCCAACTCTCAACCCAAAGTCACCATGACAACTAAATAATGTCCTGAAGTGCCATGCCTACACTTTTTTTGGACATTGCCATGTTTACGGGCTCCACCACTGCCCTGGGCAGCCTGTTCCCATGCTTGAACACTCTTTCAGTAAATAATTTTTTTCCTAATATCCAATCTAAACCTTCCTGGTGCAACTTCAGGCTATTTCCTCTTGTTCTATCGCTTGTTACCTGGGAGAAGAGGCCAACACCCACCTCATTTCAACCTCCTTTCAGGGAGTTGTAGAGAGTAAGAAGGTCTCCCTTTGGCCTCCTTTACTTCAGCCTAAACAATCCCAGTTCCTTCAGCTGCTCTTCACAAGACTTGTGCTCTAGACCCTTTGCCAGCTTTGTTGCCCTTCTATGGTTATGCTCCAGTGCCTCAACATCCTTCTTGGAGTGAGAGGCCCAAAAGTAAATCCAGGATTCAAGGTGTGGCTTCACCAGTACAGAGTACGAGAGGACAGTCCCTGTCCCAGTCCTGCTGGCCACATTAATGCTGATCCAAGCCAGTGGCCACCTGGGCACGCTGCTGGCTTAGCTTCAGCTGGTTGATGACAAACAACCCAAGGTCCTTTTTCTGACAGGTAATTTCCAGCCATTCTTCCCTAAGCATGAAGTATTCATGGGGTTGTTGTGACCAAGTGCAGAACCCAGCACTTGTTAAACCTGATGCCATTGGCCAAGGCACACACCTCAGAGGGACGGTATCCTGTCCTCTTCCCCACTGTTTGCAGGGGGACCACGGGGCTCATTGTCATCGGCCTTGCACTAGCCAGCAAGGAGCAGGTCCCTCAGAACAGCACTACAGCCAGCTGCAGGCTGGTGATGCCCCAGCACAGCTAGTGATGGAGGAGAGCCTCCATTCCCACCCTGTAAGAACCTTGTCTGAGGGATGGAGATGTACAGCTGAGTCCTGTGGGGGCTCTAGCAGCCCATCCATCTGGTCTGCTCAGGTCCCTCCATCAATCCTTCCAACCCTCCAGCAGATCAACACTCCCACCCAGCTTGGTGCTATCTGCATTCTTACTGAGGGTGCCCTCCATCCCCCTGTTCAGCTCATTGATCAAGGAACCTTAGTGCAGCCTGGAGAAGGGCAACAGGAGCAACTGCCCAGGGCTGTACGTACCTGTGTCGGGTGGGAAGGGGTTTGGGGCGGTCACTGTGCCCCTGCCTTGCTGGGCCGGGCCGCGGGCGTGCGGGCTGCTGCCGTTGCTGCCGGGGCAAGGGACCTGCCTCAGCTGTGCCGGCTCCAGCGTGTCGCAGAACTCAAAGGGGGCCCGGGCAGCCTGTACACCCTGCCCGCTGCTCATGGCTGCAGATTCAGGAAACCACAAAACAACAACAACAACAAAAAACACAAGTCAGATCTCTGCCCAGAGCTCCCTGCTCCACCAGCACTCACTGTGTGCCATGGCCTGCCCCAGAGGCACCCAGCACCAGCAGGTTTGGAGTGTGAGAAGGGATGGGATGTCACCTGGCCTAAAACTGAAGGCTCGGTTCCATGGGAGGTTTGGTCACCTGCAACCACTCTGGGGAAGCACCCCCAGGGATCACATGAAATAGGTGTTGGTGACAATAGCACCCAAGCAGCACCACAGCTCCTGCATGCTGNTGTGGCTTCACCAGTACAGAGTACGAGAGGACAGTCCCTGTCCCAGTCCTGCTGGCCACATTAATGCTGATCCAAGCCAGTGGCCACCTGGGCACGCTGCTGGCTTAGCTTCAGCTGGTTGATGACAAACAACCCAAGGTCCTTTTTCTGACAGGTAATTTCCAGCCATTCTTCCCTAAGCATGAAGTATTCATGGGGTTGTTGTGACCAAGTGCAGAACCCAGCACTTGTTAAACCTGATGCCATTGGCCAAGGCACACACCTCAGAGGGACGGTATCCTGTCCTCTTCCCCACTGTTTGCAGGGGGACCACGGGGCTCATTGTCATCGGCCTTGCACTAGCCAGCAAGGAGCAGGTCCCTCAGAACAGCACTACAGCCAGCTGCAGGCTGGTGATGCCCCAGCACAGCTAGTGATGGAGGAGAGCCTCCATTCCCACCCTGTAAGAACCTTGTCTGAGGGATGGAGATGTACAGCTGAGTCCTGTGGGGGCTCTAGCAGCCCATCCATCTGGTCTGCTCAGGTCCCTCCATCAATCCTTCCAACCCTCCAGCAGATCAACACTCCCACCCAGCTTGGTGCTATCTGCATTCTTACTGAGGGTGCCCTCCATCCCCCTGTTCAGCTCATTGATCAAGGAACCTTAGTGCAGCCTGGAGAAGGGCAACAGGAGCAACTGCCCAGGGCTGTACGTACCTGTGTCGGGTGGGAAGGGGTTTGGGGCGGTCACTGTGCCCCTGCCTTGCTGGGCCGGGCCGCGGGCGTGCGGGCTGCTGCCGTTGCTGCCGGGGCAAGGGACCTGCCTCAGCTGTGCCGGCTCCAGCGTGTCGCAGAACTCAAAGGGGGCCCGGGCAGCCTGTACACCCTGCCCGCTGCTCATGGCTGCAGATTCAGGAAACCACAAAACAACAACAACAACAAAAAACACAAGTCAGATCTCTGCCCAGAGCTCCCTGCTCCACCAGCACTCACTGTGTGCCATGGCCTGCCCCAGAGGCACCCAGCACCAGCAGGTTTGGAGTGTGAGAAGGGATGGGATGTCACCTGGCCTAAAACTGAAGGCTCGGTTCCATGGGAGGTTTGGTCACCTGCAACCACTCTGGGGAAGCACCCCCAGGGATCACATGAAATAGGTGTTGGTGACAATAGCACCCAAGCAGCACCACAGCTCCTGCATGCTGTGTGAGGGTAAGGGAGCCAGGATGGCACCCAAACACCAACAGCTGGAGTTTAAAATAATCAGATGGGCATTAAAATAAATCAGCTGGACACAACAAAAGCAGGAGGGATGGGGTCTGCGTCCACCCAGTGCACAGAGGGTTTGAGCACTGCTAAGCCAGGGGTATCAGTGCATTATGCAATCACAGGATCCCAGCATGGTCACCCACAGCAGGCTGCATCCAGGCAGGTTTGGAATTTCTCCCAAGAAGGAAACTCCACAACCTCTAAGGGAAGCCTGGTCAAGGGCTATGGCACCCTCTCAGAGAAGCTTTTCCTCACATTCAGATGGAACTTTCTGTGTTCCAGTTTGTGCCCACTGCCCCTTTTCTGTCCCTGGGAACCACTGAAAAGTCTTGCCAAATCCTCTTGACTCTTGCCCTTTAGGTATTGATGAGCACTGAGAAGATTCCTTCTTAGGCTGCTCTTCTGCTGGTGGATGAGAAGCTCAACATGAGCCAGCAGTGTGCACTTGCAGCCCAGAAAGCAAACCAGATCCTGGGTTGCATCAAGAGAAGTGTGGCCAGCAGGTCGAGGGAGGTGATTCTTCCCCTCTACTCCACTCTGGAGGGGGCCTACAAAAAAGCTGGGGAGGTACTTTTTAGGCTATCAGGTAGTGACATGACTAGGGGGAATGGAGCAAAGCTGGAGGTGGGGAGATTCAGACTGGACGTGAGGAGGAAGTTCTTCACCATGAGAGTGGTGAGAGCCTGGAATGGGTTTCCCAGGGAGGTAGTTGAGGCTCCATCCCTGAAGGTGTTTAAGGCCAGGGTGGATGAGGCTCTAGCCAACCTGATCTAGGGTAGGGTGTCCCTGTCCATGGCAGGGGAGGTGAAACTAGATAATCCTTGTGGTCCCTTCCACTCCTAACTGATTCTATGATTCTCCATGCTAGACAGCCCCAGGTCTCTCAATCCCTCCTCACGGAGATGTTTCAGTCCCCTCAGCATCTTTGTAACCTGTGTTAGGACTCTCTCCAGTAGTTCCCTGTCTCTCTTGAACTGGGGAGCCCAGACCTGGACCCAATGCTGCAGATGTGGCCTCACGAAGGGAGCAGAGGAGAAGGAGAACTTCCCTTGACCTGCTGGCCACACTCTTCTGAATGCATGCCAGGAGACCATTGGTCCCTTGACCTGCTGGCCACACTCTTCTGAATGCACGCCAGGAGACCATTGGTCTTCTTGGCCATAAGGGTACATCACTGGCTCATGGGGAATTTGTCCATCTGCAGTTCCTGGTCCCTCTCTGTGCAGCTGATTTCCAGCAGATCAGCCCCTACCCTGTCCTGGTGCAGGGAGTTATTCCTCCCCAGGGGCAGGAGCCTATGCTTGCCCTTCTTGAACTTCATGAGGTTCCCCTTCACTCAGCTCTCCAGCCTGCCCAGGTCTTGTTGAATGACAGCACAATCTGACGCTGAGTGAGCCACTCCTCACGGTCACCAAACTCTGTCCTTCATCCAAGTTGATGAAGTTGAACAAGACTGGACCTGGTCCTGACCCCTGGGGAACGTGACAAGCTAGAGGCCTCCAACTGGAGTCTGCCTTGCTGATCAGATGCTGAACCTGGAGTGGTCAGTGGTGAAGCTGAAGCTTATCAGTTGCAGTGCAGCTCCCTAGCACAAGGTAGCCACATCAACAAGGCTCTGCTCCCTCCTGAATGGCCTTGGCACAGAAGCCAGGTCCTGTTACCTGTGGCAGCTAGAGGTGAGCCCTCAGCAGCAATGATGTCCTTCCTCTGTAGTTCTCACCTATCATCTACTGGCTTTAAATCACTTAAAATTGTGTCATTAGGCTTCACATTATTCTCATTTTTATCTAGCTAAGTTTATGCAAGTTCAGCTGTAGTTTGCCATCAGGGAGCAGGTCTCAAATGCTCTCATTCAACAGAAAAATGTATGTCAGAGGCAGCCTTGCAAGTTGTGGCCACCAGCCATGGTTGTTGGCAACTACTCTCCCAGTCAGCAGCAGCTCTAAATCCTTGGGGACCAGCTTAGGGGTGCACTGCCGCAGCACCTGCTCTGGTCCTGCTGGCCACATTATTCCTGATCCAAGCTGGGTGCTGGTGGCCTTTGCCTGGGCACGCTGCTGGCTCATCTTCAGCCAGCTGTCAATCAACACCCACAGGTCCTTTTCCTCTGGGTAGTTTCCAGTCACTCTTCCCAAGCCTGGGGTGTTCATGGCATTGTTGTGACCCAAGTTCAGGACCCAGCACTTGGCCATGTTGAACCTCATCCCATCGGCCAAGGCACACACCTCAGAGGGACAGCATCCTGTCCTCTTCCCCACTGTTTGCAGGGGGACCACGGGGCTCATTGTCATCAGCCTTGCACTAGCCAGCAAGGAGCAGGTCCCTCAGAACAGCACTACAGCCAGCTGCAGGCTGGTGATGCCCCAGCACAGCTAGTGATGGAGGAGAGCCTCCATTCCCACCCTGTAAGAACCTTGTCTGAGGGATGGAGACGTACGGTTGAGTCCCGTGGGGGCTCTAGCAGCAGCGCTGGGCTGCAGGGGGGCTGCCAGCATCTCTGGTTTGACAGAAACTCCAGCCACACCACTCTCATTTCTCTCTGGGCCACACAAGCCAGGCAGTTGAGCTGCCTTCTCCAACGAGGGCAGGAGCTGGTCCAGCTGCTCCAGTTCCGCAGCAAACTAGAGAAGGAAAAAAAAAAAATCACAGTTAAGTGATTTAGCCCAAACAAACATGAGAGAGACCATAGGCCCCACAGAATCCCAGCATGGTCATGTTGGAAAGGACCTCTGGAGATCATCTAGTACAACCCTCCTGCTAAAGCTGGGTCACCCAGAGCAGTTTGTCCAGGATTGTGTCCAGGTGGGTTCGGAATCTCTCCAGAGGAGGCTCCACAACCTCTCTGGGCAGCCTGGTCCAGAGCTCCATCACCCTCACAGCAAAGACATTTTTCCTCAGCTTCAGATGGAGGTTCCTGGGTTCCAGTTTGTCCTCCTTGCCCTGTTGCTGGGCATCAGTGAAAAGAGTCTACCCCTACCCTTTAGATATTGATGATCACAGAGAAGATCCCCTCTTAGTCTTCATCAGGCTAAACATCCCCAGCTCCCTCAGCCTTTCCCCATCAAAGAGAGACTCTCAGCATCTTTGTAGCCTGGGCTGGACTCTCGCCAGTAGCTCCCTGTCTCTCTTGAACTGGAGAGCCCAGAACTGGACACAGTACTGTACGAGGTAGCCTCACTAGGGCAGAGTGGAGGGAGAGAAGAACCTCCCTCAACCTGTTGGTCACACTCCCAGAATCACAGAATCATTTCAGCTGGGAAGGGCCTTCTAAGATCATCAAGTCAACCATTATCTAACCTCCTAGTCTGCTGCTAAACCATGCCTCTTAGCACCACATCTCTGCATTCTTAATGTGCCCCAGGAGACCAACAGCCTCCCTGGCCACAAGGGCACATTGCTGCCTCATGGCAGCACTCCCAGGTTCTCCTCCATAGAGCTGCTTTCCATTAGCTCAACCCCTAACCTGTACTAGTGCAAAACCCCAACACCGCTCACTCCATCTCTTGCCAAAACACCCAAAGATGTCACACGGATGAAGAACCAGCCCCACAGGCACAGACCCTGGGGGGACAAGGACTGTTCTCACTCCATGCACTGGTCCCCCATGCTCTGGTCCTCAGCAGCAGCTTGGAGATGCTTGCACTCTGCAATTAGCATAATTATTAATGAGATGTAACCTCCAGCTATTTAAATGGGAGGCAGTTTCCTTAGTTGCCGTGCATATGCTTCTGCTGAAAGGGTAATGATTCAAAAATGGGCTTTCCTAAGAAGCAGAAATGATTTTTGGCAACAAGTGTCCAAAACTGACATTGGCCTCGGGCATTTTACTTCCCTCAATGGGGTAGTAAAACATTATCCAGCTTTTCCAGCCTTTATCACTGCTAGGAGGATGAAGAATGGATGTTTAACCTGGGAACTCGAACAGGGAAGTGACTGGGAAAGGGATTTGCCCCCCTGGCTTTAACAGCAGTGCTGTAAAGCAGCATGTTGGGATTAAAGGGGCTGAGATAAATAAGCTTTGGTTAAAAAGAAACAAAATATCTGAAGGGAAAATAAATGCTTTAAAATCTAAAGAGGCTCCTCCAGAACCACCCCATCTCAGCAATAAGGATAGCCTGGCCATTAAAAAAGAGTGATTAACAGACAGCTTGATAGCACTAGGGAAACTCATGGCATTTGAGAGAGGGAATGATGCTCCACTCCAGGGAAGGTGGAGAAATATGTGGGAGGAATTTGGATCCTGCTTTGATGAGAGGCTTTTCCACCAGCTGAGACACAAGGCTGCAGCCATTGGCCCCTGCCCATGATAAAGAGAATCACAGAATAAGTTTGGTTGGAAGAGACCTTTAAGATCAAGTCCAACCCCTAACCCAGCACTGCCAGGTCACCACTAAACCATGTCCTTCAGCACTGCTTTTCAATCCTTCCAGGAATGGTGATTCCACCACTTTACTGGGCAGCCTTTTCCAGGGCTTGACAATCGTTTTTGGGACGAAGAACCCTTTCAGTGAAGAACAGCTGAGAGGCTGCTTGCTTTGGGCACCCCTGAGATGCTTCTGCTCTTCCCTGGCTGACCAAGCAGTGTTACATGAAAGTGCACTGTGAGCAGCAGGCGTCATTGTTACAACTCATAACAGACTAATCAGGCTTTTTCTTCTTCCCTGTATCCTTTCCATCAAATCCTAGCCCTAGAGGCCTGAGAAGCAGAACATCCTCACAGAGAGAATCAAACACAGCAAATTCAACTGCTGCAGGAGAAGCTTGTCTGTCTTAACCCTTCCAAATAATGTAATTTTCCCCCCAGAGATCTAAAGCTCAAGTTTGCTAAAGAAAGAGAATTGAAGCAAATTGGAAACATCCACAACTGGGCAGGAATACATCTCCTTAACTCCATCTTCTCCTAGAGAGAAGTCATTTGGGAGGCAGAGGGAAAAGAAGGGCACAGAGGCAGCTGTGGGCATCCAAAACTTAAGTGGTGAGAAAACAGGAGCAGTGATGTTCTTGTGCTGCTTGCTTGGTACATGAAGAGATTGGAGGATGGAGAGGTGGGAATGGAGGACACGTGGTGGGAGCAGGCAAGTCTAACAAGTGCTAGGTTTTATTGGAAATGACAGCTCCAAATCAGCCTGTAACAGAAAACATGTGGAAATAAAACTGTCCTTAGCTGCCCAGCAGCAAAGGGTTGTTCACTCCCCAGAAAACGTGTTTTTAAAACTCCACAAACACCCTCCAGGCTCTTTTATTAACTCTGACAGCACTTGCTATGGTCCAACATGGAATCCTGATGCTCTCCAGCTGCTTTGGGAGGGATATTTGGAACAGAAAAGACATGAAGGAGCCTAAAAAATGTTCATCTGCTTCCAGCAGTGCAGGAAAGGGGCTTATAAACACATCCAGGCTTGAGTCCTCCCAGCTCTGTGCTCCTCTTTGTGAGCAGAGCACAATTAACCAGCACCTCATTTAATTAACAGGGCTTTTTGCCCTCTCTGAAGGCCAGAGTACCTGGAACCATCACTGATGGTCTGCAAAGAGCCTGCCTGCATCCCTGGCTGCTGAGCGAATCATGCGCATGGTGTCTGGGGGAACAGGCAAGCAAAGCTCATCCCATGCCTCAGCACTTTGCTTATTTCAGCTGCAGCCACACTCTGTGATGTGCTCCCAGCTCCATCAAAGCAGGTTGAGGTGGCTCTGTACGACAGCTTCTGCACCTCATAGAATCAAAGAATCACAGAATGGCTTTGGCTGGAAGGGACCTTTAAAGGTTGTCTAGTCCAGCTTCCCTGCGGTCAGCAGGCCTCATCCAGCCTGGCCTGGAAAGGTTCCTGGGATGGGGATCTACCACTTCTCTGGGCAGCCCAGGCCAATGTTTCATCGCCTTCCGCAGGAGCATCATGGTGAGTAACTGATTTTATGGCAGGTTCACTGCCCACCTGCAAAGTCCAATGAGCCTCCCAAAATAAGCACACCTTGCCTTGGGTCTTCCTACCTCAGAGACATGTTAATTGAATCATAGAACTATGGAATTATTTTGGTTGGAAAAGACCTTTAAGATCATCAAGTCCAACTGTTAACCTAGCACAGCCAAGTCCACCACTAAACCATGTCCCTCAGCATCACATCCCCATGGCTTTTCCATCCCTCTGGGCATGGGGACTCTACCACTGCCTGAGCAGCCTGTTCCAGGGCTTGACAACCCTTTTGGGGAAGAAATTGTTCCTCATGTCTAACCTAAACCTCCCCTGGTGCAACCTGAAGCTGCTTCCTCTTGTTCCTTGGGAGAAGAGACTAACACTCCCACACTGCTCCAGCCTCCTCTGAGGCTGGTGATGGATCTCAAATGGGAGTTGATGGGGAGGACAATCTCTCCAGTGAGGTGATGACACCAAGGCAGTATATTATGGGAAGAGATAAGGAGCTGGATTCCCACTCTCCTGGAGGATAACCCACTGTGCCTCCCAAGCCAACTGAGCCCTTAACCTTCTTAAGAGACTTACTGTGCATTTGGTGTGCAGGGCTCTCCCAGAGCTCTGTCCTTCATCCTGTATCTCTCGGCACTGGGTGATCAGCCCTGCTCTTTGTGTCAGCCACTCTCTTCTCTTTGCTTAAAAAGGATTAAGCTGCCTTATCCCTGTTACCATCTACCCTGGCTTTCGGCAAGAGGAGATTCTTCTATTCATAGCTGTGTGTAATGAATATTTATATACCCAAATCTCCACTGCAGAGATCTGTCACTGGATTATTCGATTTAATAACACTTTTAGGATGACTCAAAGGCCTGTATAATTGCTAATCTCAGCCAACAAGAGGGCAAAAGATTGAAAATTCCCTGGGACACCACCCCTGAATGTGCCCAGAGATGTAGAACCAAGAACCTTTTCACATGGCAACATATATGTGGTCAAGCCTCACTCAAGCCCACCATTTGCAGAGATATGCCAGATTTCTTTCTCCTTTTTATGCATCTCAGTAAAGTTTCTCACTTGCCCTTCCCTTCCCGATCTGAGCTGTCAAAATGGGAAGCAACAGGACAAAAGCAGACAGCACTGGTGCTGGAGAAGATGGCACTAGCACTGGAGGGGGGAACACCAGCACCAGATCAGGTGACACTAGAAGTGGAGAATGTGGCTCCAGCACTGCAGAAGGTGGCACCAGCACTGAAGGAGGTGGCAGCAGCCACAGGACATCTCCCAGACCCACCACCTCACTGTGAAGGTAGCACAGCAGCAGGTTTTGGGGGAAACTGCCCCCGTAACACAGGAGCATCCCAGCAGCACAGGAGCAAATGGGTTAACTCACCTGGCCCTGTGTCTCCAGCTTAACCTCCTCTGTGGCAGGAGGTTTGGGGAGTGGCACTGGGGCGGTGTTACAAGGCTCCATCTGCTCCGTCTTCTCCACCTTCACCTTGACATCATCCAGGCTGAGAGCCGGGGCTGCAGCAAGCTCCTTCTCATCCTTGTCCAGCAGGTAGCGTAGGAGCTGGTGATCCTTGGCGTCTTTTTTCTTCAGCGCCTCTGGCTCCAGTTTCATGTCCGGGGTGCCCGGTAGCTGGCTCTGAGCCGTGGGGGTGGGGTTTGGGGCACTCTCCTTCTTCTCGTGCTCCATGCCCAAGGTGGTGATGTCAGATGGGCTGCCCTCCTGAAGGAGTCTGTGCAAAATCTTGTGCCGCTCGGTCAGCGAGCTGTGGGAGGAAGGGCAGGAGCTGCTGGGAGGGTTGCCGGAGGCCAAGGGGCCGGTGGTGCTGGCGCAGGCTAAGGAATCCTTGCAGCTCGTGTCCACGTCGGCATGTCGAAGCTGCTGCTCCGCCGTGCTGGCCAGAAGCTGGACCAGCTTATGGCTGGTGGTTTGGGGGCACTTGGTCTCCCCCTCTGCCAGCCTGTCGCTGGTGTGCAGCATGCCAGAGTCCAGTGGTTTGCCATCCCCTGAAGCACCATCTGACTGGATCATCTCGCTCAGGATGGAGGCGATCTCTTTGCTGTCCTTGGACTCCGCTTTTATGGGCTGCATGGCGAGGCGGCCTGGCGAGCTCTGCGAGCTGAGCTGTCTCAGCACGGGGGGCGGCGTAGAGTAGCCCACTGGCGTGCTAGGACCTTCGGTCAGCCCCTGCATAGAGTTGATGGGGGCGCTGGGAAAGGGTCTGGTGCCACCGGTGCCACAACCGCCCCCGCTGCCACTGTTGGCCATGCCCACGGGGGAATGCATAGTAGGCATGGTGGGTGAGAAGGGATTGCTGGGCACTCTGGGTCTGGGCACCAGCCCTGGGCTGACCCGATGCCTTGGAGACATGAACTGTGGTGGGGTAATCCCTGGACTATTCATGGGGGAGCTATTGAGGTTCAAAGTGTGGTTACTGTTCTGGGGACCGGCTTGTCCCTGGCTTAAGGCAACACTGGCTCCTATCTGGTTCCCAGGTGAACATCCAAAGCTGGTTTGGCTGGTGCTCGAGTTGCTGTTGTGGAGGCCGGCGCCTGGCTGCTGGTTCACGTTGGTGGCCAACATGCTGCCGTTTGAGGGAGGGATGGAGGGTGGCAGGGCCATGCCTTGCCCTGGGGAGATGCTGGGGTTCAGCGAGGGGCTGACCCGGGGAAGGGACATCGTGGAGTTAGTGTTCTCCTGGGGTGAGAGCATGCCGTGATCCCTATGGGAGAAGAAAAGGAGAGGGAAATCATAGAATTATGTGGGAAAAGACCTTTAAATTTGTTGAGTCCACCCATTAACCCAGCACCATCAAGTCACCACTAAACCACGTCCCCCAGCACCACAGCTACACAGCTTTTCAATCCTGCCAGGGACGGAGACTCCACCATTGCCCTGGGTAGCCTGGTCCAGGGCTTGACAATCCATTCAAGGAAGAAGTTATACTTCATGTCCAACCTAAGCCTCCCCTGGCACAAGTTACGGAAATTTCCTCTTGTCTTATTGCTTGTTCCTTGGAAGAAGAGCCTGACCCTCACCTGGCTCTAACCTCCTTTCAGGGAGCGAGAAGGTCTCCCCTCAGTCTCCTTTCCTCCAGGCTAAACAACCCCAGTTCCCTCAGCTGCTCCTCACAAGGGTTGTACTCTAGATCCTTCACCAGCTTTGTCAGCCCAAACCTTTAGCGTTGCTCAGGCAGCTCCTGCCTTTCCATGCTGCATAGCTTTGAAGCCCTGAGAGTAGCAGCACACAAGTTCTAATGGTCTCAGCCTTCCCCTCTCCACCAGTGCTTCTGGGTCCATTTCAGTAGCATGGAAGGAGTGCAGCAGCTTTAGCATTTCTCCAGAAATGCGGGGCTGCGCAGGACTGCAGCTGCTCACCAGCTAAATCCTAAAGGCATCATCTTCTCTGGGTTTTACATTCCCACATGGCCAGAGTAGGACCATGCTCCAACAGCGTTCCCCTCCTCCCCAGCCCCATCTCGTTTCTCCAGGTCCACAGCCTCACCTCTCCCTGTCCTATGAGTTTGTCATAGCCTCACCCTCCCCAAATATTTTAAGTTCTCTAGAGCAAGGCAGAAATCTGAAGCATGTCTATAAACCTCAACCTGAACCCCCTGAGCCACCTCTTTGCAAAACAAGAATTATGAAGAGCAGCCATCACGCTGCTTTTCAGTTTCAGCTTCACCACAGGGATCGTATCTCCAAACCGGCACCACAGAATACCAGTGGATCCTCCTTCCACTGTAGAGAAGGGCCACTCTGATTGCTGGTGGCTCACCCAAGCACTGGCACAGCTGGGTAACAGCAAGGTGGGGACGTACCTGTCGATGACGTGGATGCCCATGATGAAGGGCTGCATCTCTGGGCTGGAGGGGTAGCAGAGCTTACACTTGGTGTGGGCACTAAGAACGGTCCCATCGCTCAGGGTGAATCGGTACGAGGGGCTGAAGGCTGTGCCACGTGTCATCACTGAAGGAGACAACCAGAAGCACATCACAGAACTGTTTTCTTTAGAAAAGACCTTTAAAATCATAGAATCATAGAATGGTTTAGGTTGGAAGTGACTTTGAAGATCATCTAGTTCCAACACCCTGCCATAGGCAGGGACACTTCCCACTAGAACAGGTCACTCAAGGCCTCATCCAACCTGGCCTTGAACACCTCCAGGGAGGGAGCATCCGCAACCTCCCTGGGCAATCTGTTCCAGTGTTTCACCACCCTCACTGTAAAGAACTTCTTCCTAACATCTAGTTTAAATCTCCCCTCTGCCAGTTTAAACCCATTACCCTTGTTCTGTCATTACAAGACCTTGTAAATAGTTCCTCCCCAGCCCTCCTGTAGGCCCCCTTCAGATACCAGAAGGCCATTACGAGGTCTCCTCAAAGCCTTCTCTTCAAGTCCAACAGTTAACCCAGCACTGCTAGGTCACCACTAAACCACGTGTCAGCAGCATGTCTACACAGGCTGTTGATTCCTCCAAGGGTGGAGACTCCACCACTGCCCTGGGCAACCTGTTCCAGGCCTTGACAACTCTTCTGGGGAAGAAATTGTTCCTTGTGTCCAACCTAAACCTCCTCTAGTGCAACTTGAGACTCTTTCATCTTGTCTTGTTGCCTGTTACTTGAGACAAGTGACCAAGCCCCACCTCACTCCAACCTCCTTTCAGGAAGCTGTAAAGAGTGAGAAGGTCCCCTGTAAAATAATCATATTCATATCCTATTTGTCTCAATTCTATATTTCCTGAAAGGTGAGAAAGTACCTCCCAGTTGGAGGAGTTCCTCCAGTGCTACTCAACGCTCTCCCCGCTTTGGCACTTGGAGGTCACTATTGCAGCATTTACTTTTGCAGAAAGCATTTATCCAGCAAGGAGGACCATGCCCTGGCTTCTGCTTACAGCTCCAGCATGTGCCAGCGAGGAAGAGGAGCCCCTTACCTTCTTGAAAGAGCTGTTTGGCATAAGAAGGCTCCCTGCCCTGTGGCTGGAAGAAAGCGTAGATGCATTTCCGCACCAGATCCTCCCAGCCTGTCCTGCCAGCGGCTCTCAGGGAACTGGTGTCGATGGAGATGATTTTACCTGAGCAGAGAGAGAGAAGCCACATTACTGAAGCACAGAACAAGAAATCCCTCAGCACGAATAGGTCCACAAATGTGGAAAAAAAAGCCAAGTCATGTTTGAAGCAGTGGCAAGAGCACACAAGGAGGTCATCCATAAGGAGCTGGAGTTTCAAGTTTCCTCTGAGACACACAATGACCTCTGCACACTCCTTGGCCAGCCAAAGCTGACACAAAACCCAGTAAGCAGCACCTTTGTGTGAAGATATCCTCACTGCTCCAGGGCTTGGGTCCTCTGATTCACACCCTCACCCAGTGGGACACCCTGCAAGCCACCTTGCCTTCCCCTCCAAGGGTCCTCCAAAGCAAGACTTACCACCCACTTTCTTCCTTGACAGAGAATCATAGAATCATTTTGGTTGGATGAGACCTTTAAGATCATTGAGGCCAACTTCTAACCCAACACTGCCAGGTCACCACTAAACTCAGCACTACATCTACACCTCTTTTAAGTCACTCCAAAGGATGGTGACTCCACCACTTCCCTGGGCAGCCTGGTCCAGACTTGACAATCCTTTTGGAGAAAAAATTGTTCTTTGTGTCAAACCTGAACCTTCCCTGGCACAATTTGAGGCCATTTCCTCTTGTCCCATTGCTTGTTCCTTGGTAGAAGAGACTGACCCCCACCTGTCTCCAACCTCCTTTCAGATAGTTGTAGAAACCCTCCTCTTCTCCAGGCTAAACAATGCCAGTTCCCTCAGCCTCTCCCCACAATACTTATGCTCTAGATCCTTCACCAGCTTTGTTGTCCTTTTCTGGACATGCTCCAGCACCTCAGTATCTCTCTTGGAGTGAAGGACCCAAAACTGAATCCAGTATTCAAGGTACCAGTGCCCAGTACAGGGAGATAATCCTTTCCCTAACCCTTGCTGATCCAAACCAGGATGCTCTTGGCCTTCTTGGCCACCTGGGCACACTGCTGCCTCATCTTCAGATGGCTGTTGACCAATGCCTCCAGGTGCTTTTCCAATGGCCATTTTCCAGCCACTCTTTCCCCACCCTGGACCATTGTGTGGGGTCATCATTTCAGCTGCAAGAAATCAGATGAGGAGTAAGCTCCACTGAGGCGCCTCCAGCAGAGAGGTGTCAACCACATCGCTCCAACCAGGCAACGCTGCCATTTGCAAAGGACAGGACCAATCTCATGATAGGAGGTCCTGCACCACATAAATGCCCTCTGAACCCTGGGGACAACAATTTCTCTGGAGCCAGGACTCCCCAGCAATGCTGGCTCATTACCTGTGGTGTCTTGCTTGGTCACAAAGGATTCAGAAGGGGTGACAGCTGCTGGTCGAGGTAATCGTCTTGCGATGCATATCAGACACGACTGGAAATCTGCCCAGGCAGGAGGAGAAGACAGGACCAGGAAGGTGAGAATCAGACATTACAACCACCATTCAACATTTTCATTAAAATACCAGCACCAGGCTTGATGGCCACATCCTGCCCTGAAAGTGTTCACCTCAAGCAACCTCCTGGCCCTTCAAAGCAAATAGGCTCTGTCTAAACTCTCATAAAATTTGCTGGAACAGAAGTTTCCAGTGCTTGGAGAAATTAATTGTAAAGGCTCCTCAGATCTGGCAGCATCGTGCAATAAAAGTCAGCACTAAAAGCCAGCAACTCTCAGCTTGAGGCAAAGTCTTTGGTCATAAAGTACCATAATTTATTCCTTCCAGTCATGATCTCCTGTGCAAACCGCAGTGGATTAATCCAGCTAATGCACAGGGAAAGAGTGGCTGGGACACGGCAAGGAGAGTCAGGGCAGGAGAGCAGCAGCTCCTGTGGTGCTGAGATCTGCCTGTAGGGAGCTATTTCAGGCCCAAAAAGTGCAGGCAGCACCATGGTCTGGCAGTGGTGAAGGCACAAGGTGGGGTGTCAGGCACCCACATCACATCCCTGCAAGGTCCTACAGCCACTGGGCTTTGGTGGGTAATAAAATATTGCTCTTTCCTTACAGAATATCAACTGTGAGCAGCCTCAGAGGGCCAGGGACTTGTGGTGGCTGGAGGGCATCAGCTCAGAAAGTAAGAGGGAGTGAGAAGCTGCAGGGAACTTCAGGTATCTCTCCTGTGATGGCCATTGTCTGTACCAGGACAGGAATACCCCATTCCACCAGACAGCCCCATGGGTGATGGCTGGTCACCCTCCTGCCCACACTGCCATTACCACTCCAGTCCTCCTCCTGTCTGCACCTCTGTCCCCACCCTAGCCTTCCTCCTGCCTGCACTGTTATCCCCACCCTAGTCCTCCCCCTGCCTGCACTGTCATTCCCATTCTATTCCTTCTCCTGTCTGCACTGGTCTCCCTGCATTGGTCCTCTTGTCTGCGTTGTGGTCTCCACTCCTCCTGCCTGCCTTACCCTCCCCACTCTGGATGCAGGACCAGAAGCAGAGGATGCTGTCCCCTACCTTCTCCTTCCTCCTTGAAGGACTTGGGCTGGGAGACGGTGAAGCACTGCATGACTTCGTAGCGCTGCCGAGCCTCCTGGTTCTCGGCGCCGGGCTCGTCGGGTGGCCGGATCAGCATCCTGCAGCTGAAGGTGTGGCTGTTGCGCCTGGTTGCTTCTTGAGGCCAAGGAACTCCATTTACTGGGGATGGAGAAGGGAGTACAAGAGTTGGTAAGAACTGCACCATGCACACATACCACTTGACTTCATAGAATCACAGAACATTTTGAACAGAAAGGAACCTTTAAAGGCCAACTACTCCAATCCCCTGCAGTCAGCAGGGACATCTTCAACTAGACAGGTTGCTCAGAGCCATTCCAACTTGGGATGGGGCAGATCTAGCTTCTCTCTGGGCCATCTGGGACAATATCTCACCTCCCTCAGCATAAACAATTTCTTCCTTATATCTGATCTAAATCTCCCCTCTTTTAGTTTAAAACCATCACTCTTTGTCTTGTCACAACAGGCCCTGATAGACAGAGCCTCTTTAAGTACTGGAAGGCTTCAAGAAGGTCTCTCTGGATCCTTCCTTTCTCCATGTTGAACGACCCCAACTCTCTCAGGCTCTCCTCACAGGCTGTGGCCCTTGGATTATTTTTGTGGCCTCCTCTGGACCTACTCCAACAGGTTGATGTCTCTCCTTGCACTGAGGACCTCAGAGTTGGGCCCAACACTGCAAGTGAAGTCTTGCCAGAGCAGAAGGGCAGAACTTCCTCTCTTGACCTGCTGGCCATGCTGCTTTGGATGCAGCCCAGGATGCTGTTGGCTTCTGTGCTGTGAGTGCACATTGCCAGTTCTTGGCCAGCTTTTCACCCACCAGCACCCCCAAGTCCTTCTCCACAGAGCTGCTTTTCATCCTTTCATCCCCCTGTCTGGGCTGATGCTGGCCTGCCTCGACCCAGGTGCAGGACCTTGCAACTTGGTCCTGTTGGACTTCCCAAGGACCTCTTGGATAAGGGGACAGAAGGAAAAGCAACAGCATGGGAGAAGAAAGCAGTTTTCTGCTGAGGTCAGGCATGAGTCAAGAGCATGGCCAGGGTCACAGCTGTCTTTGCCAGCCCTTGGGACTCCTTTGGACCTGTTGAAGACCCTGAGCCCAGGCTTGAAGAGCAACTACAACCCTAGTTGAGATTAGTACATCAAATGAGAATCCTCTCACTGACGTTAATGCAGTGCTTCTTACATCGCTGGTAGGTGCTACCATCTCCATCTTAAGAGCAGGGAAACTGAGGCATGAGATTTCTAAACCAATTCCAGAGCCTGGGAGGGCTCCTGCCTCTTGTTGTTGTGCTTGAATTCCCCCCAAAAGTGTCAATCATGGGACTGTTCCAGCAAGCCCAGCTGAGCATCTCCATAGAACTGTGGGGGTTTTTTACTTTGCCTCCTCCCCATTTGCAGCGTAAGCAAGCAGTGAGACCTGGTACTGCAGCAGCAAAACCCTTCCCCTTTGATGTATTTTCTCTAACCTGGCTTTTCCAAAAGCCTCTGGGTATCAGATGGCTGATCTTTCTAGCCCTCTACAACATCTCTGTGAATATTCATATTCAACCCAAGTGATTTCGCTACCAGCAGATGATGAAGCTTTCATGTAACTTGATCTCCAAGAAGAGCTGAGGGGCTTGTTAAGACTCAAGAAAAGAAAAAATATCCAGCCTCAAACAGGGTAACCACAGGGAAAAGACGATGCCTGAAGCTCTGTAGGTGTGTGCTCACAGACTTAGGTGGTTTAAGACATCATCATATTTATCCAGAAGGAAGACAAGTGTGAATTTCAACAAAATACGTAATTTGAAGTCAAGCTACTCGGAAGAGGCTCAGCTGCTCCTGTGTTTCTTCAAAGGTGTGAGTAGACGAAGGATCAGTGATGTCTCACCCACCTCAGCTGCCCAGAGGATGCTCGCTTCCAGTCAATGAATAAAACCTTCTTCCGTTGCTTCAGATACCCCACAAGTGCCTTCACCACGCAATGCTTGATGTCTCCAGCGGTCTCTTCCAACACCTACCACTCTGCAGTTCTGTGATGCTTCCTCCCACCCTCACAACTACTCATTTTGCTGGCAAAGGGAACAACCACCAGCTCACTGCACGCACCGTGATCTCTTTTCACGTATCAAGGTGTGGCACATATCCATGCCAGGCACTTGGGCTCTGAAATCGGCTGGGGACAACCCTCCTCCAGCTGGAAGGACATCCTAAAGGAACTGGGATAGGCCCGGTCTCTTTAAACAAACACTTCAAAGTTCTCCTCCTCATTTTCCTAACGCTGCTATGTCTCCCACTCACTTCAGGCAGATGAGTCAGGTCTGCCACCTACAAGCCAAAGTCAAAGGAGAAAGTTTTCTTAGAAGACAAAGACAAAGGGAAGGTGACCTGAACCTTGTTATCCATCAGCTACCTACTCGAAAAAATAGAATGTTGATATCTCACAGAATCCAAGTGTGGAAGGGGCTGGAAAGAAGCTCTGGAGATCACAGAGTCCAAAACACCCCTGCTAAAGCAGGGTCACCCAGAGCAGGTTGCCCAGGATCATGCCTTGGCAGGTTTGAAATCTCTGCAGAGAAGGAGATTCCACAACCTGTCTGGGCAGCCTCTTCCGAGGCTCTGGAATCCTCACAGGAAAGTTTTCCCTCCTGTTCAGACGGAACCTCTTGCATTCCAGTTTGTGCTCATTGTCCCTTGTCCTGTTGCTGGGCATCACTGAAGAGTCTGGGCCCATGCTGTTGTTCCCTGCCCTTTAGCTCTTGCTGAGCATTAAGAAGACCCCCTCTAAGGCTGCTCTTCTCCAGGCTAAACAGCCCCAGGTCTCTCAGCCTTTCCTCCTCAGAGAAATGCTCCAGTCTCTTCAGCATCTTCGTAGCCTCCACTGGATTCTCTCCAGTAGTTCCTTATCTCTCTTGAACTGGGGAGCCCAAAACTGGACCCAGGACTCCAGATGTGACCTCACTATGACAGAGCAGTGGGGGAGGAAAACCTCCTTTGACCTGCTGGCTGCAAGGTTCTTCATGCAGCCCAGGAGACCATTGCCTTTCTTGGCCACAGGGGCACATTGTTGCCTTTTCATGAACTTGTCCACCATTACTCCCAGGTCCTTCTCTGTAGAGCTGCTTTCCATCAGGTTAGCCCCTAACCTGTGCTGATGCAGGAGGTTATTCCTCCCTAGATGCAGGACCCTACACTTGCCCTTGTTGAACTTCATGAAATTCCTCTTTGGCCAGCTCTCCAGCCTGCCTAGGTCTCACTGAATGGCAGCACAGCCTGAAGGGCTGTCAGCCATCCTTCCCAGTTTCTATCACCAGCACAATTTCACTGGGCAAAAGTTTATGGATTGTTACCTGGCTTGAGTCTCTCTCAATTTGGCAGTAAGGAACAACACAAACAATGACAGCCACAATGTCCAGCCTGAGGCCAGCTTCACTGAATGCGGAGCAGCATTTCTGACAGCCCTGTCCTCACAGCAGCTGATAGAAACCTGACTTCAAAGGGTTCTTACCTAGAGACTTTGGCAACAAGTTCTTGACAAACTCAGCGTGGTCCCCCACGTGCAGGATGCTGTAGACACTGGTGTTCATCAGCTCCTCCTGGTTATAACCCAGGTAGCTTGTCACATTCTCAGAGACAAAGACGATCCTCCCTTCACGGTTCACGACGAAGAAGAAGCCATCCAGAGCCTGTAAGGGAATAAATCAGGACAGCATGTGGCAATGTGTCCCAGAGCAAGGCAGGATGCTCTGTGATCATGGGCTACCTTCAACTGCCTCTTGCACCTTGGCTTTATCCCCACTTTTAGCAGTGACCAAATGACTCCACATTTGCTTCAACACATAAGAGTCAGGGAACAGTTTGGATGGGAAGAACCTTCAAAGGTCATCTAGCCCAAGCCCCCTGCAGTCATCAGGGACATCTTGAACCAGATCAGGGTGTTGAGAGTCCCATTCAATCTGAGATGGGACTTCCACCATCTCTCTTGGCAAGCTGGTCCAGGATCTTACCACCCTCAGCATAAATAATTTTCTCTTCTATCTTGTCTAAATCTCCCCTCTTTTAATTTAAAACCATCACTCTTTGTCCTGTCACGACAGACCCTGATAAGAAATCTGTCCCCAGCTTTCTGACAGAGTCCCTTTAAGTACTGGAAGGCTTCAAGAAGGTCTCTCTGGATCCTTCTTTTCTCCAGGCTGAACAACCCCAACTCTGCCTGTCCTTACAGCAGAGGAGTTCCAGCCCTTGGATTATTGTTGTCGCCTCCATTGGACCTGCTCGAACAGGTTGATGTCTCCTCTTGTGCTGAACACCTTAGAGTTGGACCTAACATTGCAGGTGAGGTCTCACCAGAGTGGAGTAGAGGGGCAGAATCCACTCCATTGACCTGCTGGCCATGCTGCTTTGGATGCAGCCCAGGAGATAGTTGGCTTCTGGGCTGTGAGTGCACATGGTTGGTTCATGTCCAGCTTTTCACTCTCCAGCACCGCCAAGTCTATCTCCCCAAGGCTGATCTTCATCCCTCTGCCTGGGTTGCCCTGACCTAGGTGCAGGACCTTGCACTTGGTCATGATGAACCTCATGCAGTTCCCACAGGCCCACTTCTCGAGGCTGTCCAGGTTCCTCTAGATGGATCTCACCCCTCAGGTATGTCAACCGCAGCACTCAGCTTGGTGTCCTCTGTAAACCTGCTGAGGGTGCCACTCAGTCCCACTGTCTGCGCCACTGATGAAGATATTAAACAGCACTGGTCCCAGTACTGAACCCTGAGGGACACCACTTGTCACTGATCTCCATCTGGACATCAAGCCACTGACATTACCCTCTGGATATGACCATCCATCCAATCCCTCATACACTGAATAGTCCAACTATGGAATCCGTATCTCTAGTTTGCAACCTCCTCTACTGAGTACATTCCTGACACTAAGAATTGTGCCAGAGGAGGAGAAACAATCATTTTCCAAGGGCCAGAGCAGTCAGGAAAGCTCTAATTTGGCCAGCTGCTGAAATTAAGCATCTGCCTGATTTGCTTAATTACAGCCCAGGAATGACAGAGCCTTTGCAGTGTGCAGAGTGCAGGGGTTTGTGGTGCAAGTGGCAAATCAACCCTGCCATTGAATGCAGGAGGACAGGTGTGACTCAGGCCCAGTCACACAGCATGGGGAAATTTTCTGCTTATTTTACTGAGGACATCATCAAGGTTTTTAACTCCTGCCATGGTATGGAGAGCAGAATGCCTTCTGCTGCTAGGAAGAGCTAAGAGCTGCAGAGCCCTTGTGATGAGCACTTGAGCAGGCCAATCGCCGATTTACGCTCTCCCAAGCATGGATCACCTGAAATGTTTCATCTAGGTGGGAATTCCTTTTTCTGGAGTTTAGTTCCTACTTATCCTTCTTATCAACAGCAAGCTCCAGTGCACCACGATCCTGCAACCAGACAGGCTCACAGAATTACAGAATTATAGAATTGTTGTGGTGGGAAGAGACACCTTTAAGATCATTGAGTCCAACCACTAACCCAGCACTGACAAGTCCACCACTAAACCATGTATGCCCCTCAGCACCACATCCCCATGGCTTTTCAATCTCTGCAGGGATGTGGACTCCACCACTTCCCTAGGCAGCCAGTTCCAGGGCCTGATAACCCTTTTAGGGAGGAAATTGTTCCTCATGTCCAACCTAAACCAACTGTGGAACAACCTGAGTCTTTAGTGGGGTGGTGATAGGGAGGGACTGGAACTGTTGTGGGGCACATAGAGTTTTGAAGAGGGGAGGCAGAGNAACCATCACTCTTTGTCCTGTCACGACAGACCCTGATAAGAAATCTGTCCCCAGCTTTCTGACAGAGTCCCTTTAAGTACTGGAAGGCTTCAAGAAGGTCTCTCTGGATCCTTCTTTTCTCCAGGCTGAACAACCCCAACTCTGCCTGTCCTTACAGCAGAGGAGTTCCAGCCCTTGGATTATTGTTGTCGCCTCCATTGGACCTGCTCGAACAGGTTGATGTCTCCTCTTGTGCTGAACACCTTAGAGTTGGACCTAACATTGCAGGTGAGGTCTCACCAGAGTGGAGTAGAGGGGCAGAATCCACTCCATTGACCTGCTGGCCATGCTGCTTTGGATGCAGCCCAGGAGATAGTTGGCTTCTGGGCTGTGAGTGCACATGGTTGGTTCATGTCCAGCTTTTCACTCTCCAGCACCGCCAAGTCTATCTCCCCAAGGCTGATCTTCATCCCTCTGCCTGGGTTGCCCTGACCTAGGTGCAGGACCTTGCACTTGGTCATGATGAACCTCATGCAGTTCCCACAGGCCCACTTCTCGAGGCTGTCCAGGTTCCTCTAGATGGATCTCACCCCTCAGGTATGTCAACCGCAGCACTCAGCTTGGTGTCCTCTGTAAACCTGCTGAGGGTGCCACTCAGTCCCACTGTCTGCGCCACTGATGAAGATATTAAACAGCACTGGTCCCAGTACTGAACCCTGAGGGACACCACTTGTCACTGATCTCCATCTGGACATCAAGCCACTGACATTACCCTCTGGATATGACCATCCATCCAATCCCTCATACACTGAATAGTCCAACTATGGAATCCGTATCTCTAGTTTGCAACCTCCTCTACTGAGTACATTCCTGACACTAAGAATTGTGCCAGAGGAGGAGAAACAATCATTTTCCAAGGGCCAGAGCAGTCAGGAAAGCTCTAATTTGGCCAGCTGCTGAAATTAAGCATCTGCCTGATTTGCTTAATTACAGCCCAGGAATGACAGAGCCTTTGCAGTGTGCAGAGTGCAGGGGTTTGTGGTGCAAGTGGCAAATCAACCCTGCCATTGAATGCAGGAGGACAGGTGTGACTCAGGCCCAGTCACACAGCATGGGGAAATTTTCTGCTTATTTTACTGAGGACATCATCAAGGTTTTTAACTCCTGCCATGGTATGGAGAGCAGAATGCCTTCTGCTGCTAGGAAGAGCTAAGAGCTGCAGAGCCCTTGTGATGAGCACTTGAGCAGGCCAATCGCCGATTTACGCTCTCCCAAGCATGGATCACCTGAAATGTTTCATCTAGGTGGGAATTCCTTTTTCTGGAGTTTAGTTCCTACTTATCCTTCTTATCAACAGCAAGCTCCAGTGCACCACGATCCTGCAACCAGACAGGCTCACAGAATTACAGAATTATAGAATTGTTGTGGTGGGAAGAGACACCTTTAAGATCATTGAGTCCAACCACTAACCCAGCACTGACAAGTCCACCACTAAACCATGTATGCCCCTCAGCACCACATCCCCATGGCTTTTCAATCTCTGCAGGGATGTGGACTCCACCACTTCCCTAGGCAGCCAGTTCCAGGGCCTGATAACCCTTTTAGGGAGGAAATTGTTCCTCATGTCCAACCTAAACCAACTGTGGAACAACCTGAGTCTTTAGTGGGGTGGTGATAGGGAGGGACTGGAACTGTTGTGGGGCACATAGAGTTTTGAAGAGGGGAGGCAGAGGGAGGGATTACAACTGTTCCAGGGATCAGATGGTTATGGAGAGGGGGGTGGGGATGGGTTTGTTGACATTGTAGTAACTTCGATCATTGTTTTGTTTTCCATTTTCCCATTAGAATTCCTTTAACCAGAAACTCTCCTTGTCTGCAGGGGATGGGGAGGGAGTGCAGGAGGTTACCAGGAACTGGCAATGCGGAGGTGCAGAAACACCACAGACATACCAATCAGATCCAACAAGCCCTGAGGGGCACCAAGCCACCCTCAACCTTCAGTCACCCCGAGCTATGAGGGCAATCACAGAGGATGAGTCCCCCAGGGAACACAGGAGACAGCCCCTTGGCAGGGAAGCCAGGAGAGATGAGTCTATGCAGGACTCACAGACACAGCCCCACACATAAAACAGCACTGACGCCTGCAACTCTGGGCACCATCCTCCCAACTTGGGTCTTTAGCTGATCCCAACCCCACCATGTTCCCATGCACCCCACCTCAGCCCCACAGAGGGCTCCTCCAGGACACAGGGTCTGACAGCATAGGGTCTCCCTGCAGAGGGTCTCCCTGCCTTAAGACAGAGGTAAGGACGTTGTCCGTAAAAGGTCTCGCAGAAGTCCAGCTAGATGACATCCACAGATTTTTCCTTGATCAGTGATCATAGAATCACAGAATCATTGATTTGTTTAGGTTGGAAAAAAACTTGAAGATCATCAAGTCCAACCATTAACTCAGGAGAGCAGAGCACAGTGGCAGAATCCTCTCCCTCGACCTGCTGGCCACACTGCTTTGGAGGTAGCCCAGGATGCAGCTGGCTTCTGGGCTGTGAGCACACATTGCTGGCTCCTCTCCAGCTCTCCATCCACCAGCACACTCAGGTGCTTCTCTCCAGGCCTGCTCTCAAACCCATCACCCCCCAGTCTATACTTGCCCCAACTGAGGTGCAAGACGTGGCAGGGCCCACAACCCTCTGAGCTCCCTTGCTCAGCCAGTTCTCAATCCACCTCACTCTCCACTCATGTAAGCACTTCCAGAGCTTGCTTATGAGGATGGTGTGGGAAACACTGTCAAAAGCCTTGCTAAAGTCAAGGTAGACAACGTCCACTGCTCTCCTCTCATCTACCCATTTGTATTCTTTGATAATTTAAAAAAGAACAAAAACCCCACCAAAACCCAAAACCCTGTAGCAGAATAAAATCTTTTGTCAAAATTGTTCTGGCAGATTGGCTTCAATTCTTCTTCTTCCAAGTTGTTGCCAAGACAACCAGCCTTCCTACTTTGGGCACCCAAAAAAAAAAGCCCCAGGCTGGATAGCAAACCCCACCCAGCCCCTTCTCCCCAGGTGATGTTGATTTTGGGGTGCAGGGCAGCAGAGAAGGGGCAGAGGAGGTCCCAGGTAGCAGCCAATGTGGGGACAGCTTGCATACCTCCCTGACACCCCTAATTCCACCAGCAGCAACAATGGTCATCTATCTATGGTTTAAATTGTTTCCAGAGGATGGAGAGACACTGGCCAAGGTCACACAAGGACCCACACAAATGCCCCACCCCTGGACTATTCCACCACATCAGATTGGATGGGGCTCAAAGCAACCTGAAGGTGTCCCTGCTTGGGGGTTGGACTAGATGACTTTAAAAGTTCCATCTAACTCAAAAGACTCAGTGGTTCTATGGACTACCTGTTTGTGTGGTCTCTTCTCACAGGTAAATAGCAATAGAACAAGAGGGAATGGCCTCAAGCTGTGACTGGGTGGGTTTAGACTGGACATTAGGAAACATTTTTTCCACAGAAAGAGTGGTCAGGCTTTGGAATGTGCTGCCCAGGGAAGTGGTTGAGTCCCCAGCCCTGGATGTGTTTAAAAGTCATTTGGATGTGGTACTTGAAGATATGGTTTAAGAGTGAACTTTGTAGAGTGGGGATATCAGTTGGACTTGGTGATCCTGGGGGGCTTTTCCAACTGGAATGTTTCTGTGATTCTGTGTGTACCCACATCTACATGGATTTGAAACCCCTTCAGGGATGGTGACTCCACCATTGCCATGGGCAGCCTGGTCCAGGCCTTGACAAACCTCTCAGGGAAGAAATCGTTTGCCATGTCCAAGTTAAACCTTCCCTGGTGCAACTCGAGGCTGTTTCCTCTTGTCCTGTATCTCATTTCTTGGGAGAAGAGACCAACCCCCCACTTCTGTCCAACCTCCTTTCAGTGAGTTGTGGAGTGAGGTCTTTCCAGACTAAACAACTCCAGTTCCCTCTGCTACTCCTCACAAGCCTGGTGCTTCACCCACATTGCCCTGGCACTGTTCAGTGTGTGTACACAGAAACAGGGAGTGCCCTCCTCTTCACCCCTTATCTTCCAGGAGACAGGAGGGTTCAAATCTATTGAAAATCACCCACAACATCTTCTAACTCACCTCCAAATGGGGCTGGGGCTTTGGTGTGATCCCTATTTAGAAGCAGTTCAATATTTAATGTGGCTATTATGAAGATACCCAGAACAGCTTCAACTTAAGGAAGTCTGAGCTCCATCAGGCTTGGGTGAGACTCACTTTCCAAGTGATTTACTGAAGCAAAGGACTAAAATCAGTTTACCTCTAGTGCAGGCCAGGGGCATCATCTGGCTTAGAGCATCCCAACTGCTTCCTCTTTATTTCATGTTCTTGGTGCGCTGCTTTGCTTTGGGCAATAATAGGAGCCTGGCAGCATCACCAACATATTTTAGCACCTACCTCCAAAAGAAGAGGTCCCAGAGACTCCTTCTCAATCACCCCTTGGCTGCTGGATGAGATGTCAGACTTCTGGACTTCATCATCAGCTGTTTTCTCTGTAAGAAAGGAAAAGGGATATTTGAGTCAAGAAAAAAAAAAGTGATTTTACTACTGAATTATTACCAATAATAAACAAAACACTTAGCAGCCAAGCAATAGGTGATGAACACGAGAAGACTCCAGGATTTTCATTTCCTCCCTCAGTCTCATGAAGACAGAATGTAATTTCTAATTATTTATTAATTATTATAAAAGAAAGGCACTAATTAGATAACAATCTACCACAAGCAGGAAGGGAAACCCCATCTTAGGCAGAAGCCTGCAGACAGAGGCATCCAAAGTCAACATTTTGAAAAGGAAATGGGATATCCAGTGTGACACAAGCTGCAGTATTTCATCTGGAACTTCTCGGACAATGCTTTAAGGAGTAACTGCTGGGAGGAATTCAGAGAGAATAGGCTGTGCCAAAGGAGACCTGCCAGAGAAAAGAAGAGCAGCTCCTGCCACTGATCACACAATCCCACAATACCAGCATGGTGGGGTTTGGAAGGAACCTCTGGGGATCATCTAGACCAACACACCTGCTAATGCAGTCACTGAGAGGAGAATGCCTGGGCTTGCAATGTCCAGGCAGGTTTGGAATCTCTCCTGAGGAGATTCCACAACCTCTTGGGTAGCCTCTATCTACCAGGTCTCCAGCACCCTCACAGGAAAGTTTTTCCTCATATTCAGATGGAACCTCCTAGATTCCAGTTTATACCTGCTGCCCCTTGTCCTGTCACTGGGCACGACCAAAAAGAGTCTGGTCCCATTCTCTTGATCCCTCCCCTTTAGCTCTTGCTGAGCACTGAGAAGATCCTCTCTCAGTCTGCTCTTCTCCAGGCTAAACAGCACCAAGTCTCTCAGCCTCTCCTTGTCACAGCTCCAGTCCCCTCAGCATCTTTGCAGCCTCCACTGGACTCTCTCCAGTAGTTCCCCATCTCTCTTGAACTGGGGAGCCCAAAACTGGACCCAGGACTTCAGGTGTGCCCTTACTAGGGCAAAGTAGAGAGAGAGGAGAACTTTTCTTGACCTGTTGGTAACACTCTTCTGAATGCACCCCAGGAGACCACTGGTCTTGGCCACAAGGACACATCACTGCCTCATGTGCAGCTCCTCTCTGCAGAGCTTCTCTCCAGCAGGTTAACCCCTAACTTTTTCTGGTCCAGCAGGTTTTTCTTCCCCAGGGACAGGACCCTACATTTGCCCTTACTGAACTTCATGAGGTTTCCCTCTGCCCAGCTCTCTAGCACAGCCTGACAGGGTGCCAGCAACACCCATGTGCAGTTGCACATGTGCAGGGACCATCCCTCTCATGGCAGTCAGCTGGGAGCCAGGAGGGATGGAGATGGGACAAAAGCCTCTGACATAGAGTGGATGATGCTGCTGGAGGAGCTGAGCCCCAGCCCTACCAGAAGCTCTCTTGCTTTATTGCTGAATAATCCCTTTGGGAATAGAACACCCCAGAACTGGAGAGCAGGCCCCGTTATTTATCTTGCACTCCCCTGAAAGGTGTTAGCCACATTGTGCAGCTCCTCTGAGGAACTGGGGATAAATCCAGCAGCGAAAGGCAGGTGCCAAGTGGGATGTGCCAATGCCAGTGATCGCAGGCGAGTGAGCTGTGATGGCATTGGTGTTTTAAGGCTGTTATATTTTTCTCCTCTACATCCACAAGCATTTTAGCATGGGAAAGTTGAGCGAGTCTCTTAGCCACTCCTAATTCATTCTGGAAGGGACGGGGGGAGTCTGGCTCCATCCTCTTGACCTCTACTCTTTAGACACTGATAAACATTGAGAAGATTCTCCATCATTAAGGATCAATGAGGAGGGGAAGATCCAGCCTTAACTGGGGATGAAGCCAACTTCCAAGGAATGCCCTTCTACAGGGCACACACTTGGACCACAGCAGTGAATGGCTTTTCTGGAGCTACTGTAAAGCAGTAATCAAGCTGTGGAAGGTGAGCTTTGCCCAGTGCCCCACTATCCAGCATCACCATACTTGCACAGGGACAGATGCAGAAACCCAAGCCCTGAGTCCTCCTCTTGTCACTTCCACAAGGCTCAGATTCCTCTAGAACACTGTATGGAAATCAGCAGCTCTTAGCTTATGTCACTTTGTATTCTAGTAGGAGGAAAGAAATTATCTGATCTACGAATTAAAAATACTGTGACAAAACACAATCTGTGAGATTCAGAGCTTCAAAATGCCAGGGGCAAGAGAGAGAAAAGCAAATTTTGGATCTCAGAAACCTGAACAGCTTCTTCAGAGCCCTGTGCTCACCTGCTCTACACCACCCACCACAAGGGTCTGTTGGTGTTCTCCATTCCTTCATCCCCCAGCCTGGATTGATACTGGTGGTTGCCCTGACCCAGGTGCAGAATCTTGCACTTAGCCTTGTAAAACCTCAGGAGGCTGAAGAGCTCAACATGAAAAGGTCCAAGTGTTGAGGATCTGCAGCCTTTTCCAGAGGGTTTAGGATATGACAAGTCCCAGCTGTGTGTCCTAGCTCCATCACTCCTGAGACACTGAGGTGAAATCCATCTCATAAAGCATCCAGTCCTGGGAAATGGACACTCCTGCCAAGCAACAACCCAATTCCACATAGGTCTTCAGCCTGAAGACCCAGCAAGAGGCACAATCAAGTTCCTCAGCAGTATAAAATGCAAATAAATCAAAGCTCTTGTTTTAACCCATTTGACCCTTACTATAAATTGCAAAGAAGATACTCCAACATTGTCCTTGTCCTAATCAACTGCTGCTCACTCAAATGAATGGCAACCTATGACATTCTTCCAAGTGAGGGTGTCAGAGAGGATGGACAAGACATCAGCCCAAGACACAACTCCCCATTAACACTCTCATTTTCCAGCTAAAGGAACCCCCTGCCTAACCACATACACTTCTGCAGCTCTTCCTGGAGTGGATTATGAGGTTCATTGCAGTCTTCTGAGCTGAGCTGCTGTTACTTGCCATATGAATGCTCACAATCCCAAAGTCACCTTAGTCCCATAAACCAGAATCATACAATTGTTTTGGTTTTCATTGGAAGGGACCTTAAAGATCATTGTGTCCAACTGTTAACCCAGCACTGCAAGATCACCACTAAACCATATCCCTCAACATCACATCTCCATAGCTTTTAAAAGCCTTCAGTGACGGTGACTCCACCACTTCCCTGGGCTGCCTTGTCCAGGACTTGACAAATCTCTCAGGGAGGAAATTGTTCCTCATGTCCAATCTGAAACTCCCCCGGTGCAACTTGAGGCCATTTCCTCATATCCTATCACTTGTTCTTTGGACTGACTCCCACCTCACTCCAGCCTCCTTTCAGGGTGTCATAGGGAGTGAGAAGGTCTCCCAAGCTTTCTTTTCTCCAGGCTAAACAAGCCCAGTTCCCTCGGCTGCTCCTCACCATGCTTGTGCTCTGGACCCTTCACCAGCTTCGTTGTACTTCTCTAGAAATGCTCTAGCACCTCAATGTCCTTCACAGAGTTAGTGACCCCAAACTGAACCCAGTACTTGACGTGTGGCCTCACCACTGCTGAGCAAAGGGTGACAGTCACTGCCCTGGTGTTTCCTCAGCTCACCAGGGTTAGCTTCAACCTCTACTGCTTTCACACACTGTGGTGGTTCACCATCTGGTAGTTTTCTCTTTGCAGGACTCCTGATGGACCTGCAGGAGTACATCTGTCCAAGCCTCTAGGCAAAGGGCATTGTGCACCATTAGTGTATGACAGCACCAGAAGTAAAGATGAAGATCTAAGATACCGGTCCCTGCTCTGATCAGCAAACATCACTTTCTCTGCCAAAGTTCACCTGGAAAACTCTATTTTTCTGCTTCTGATAAACCCCTTGAGCAGTGGTGAGGAGCGCAGAGCAAAGCATGCAGCCGATGAAGCAGAAGGAAAGGGGTGTATGGCTTTGTGTCTTCACACCTTTGGAATTAAACATTCATGGTGTCGAGATGTCTCTGGTAAAAAAAGGCTGCTTGTCTGAACAATGGCAGGAGAAATTATACGGTGCTGAGTGATGCAAAATTCATGAGCACTGAAGGCTGACAGGAAAGAGCAGGCACAAGGAGGCAGGACTTTGCTAGAGTTGACATTGAGATCAAGCAGGTGTAACATCTCCATCTTGCTGGGGGAAGGAATAAAGGCGGAAAAAGGCTTCTACCTCAAATGTGGAGAATTTAATTTGTTCCAAAACTGTGCCAACTCTGCACAGACAAAGCTGCAGAGATAAGAAAGGGCTACATGAACTTCCTCTTCAGCCCTGTCATGGCCTTCATCCTCCTGCATGTATTGCAGCACCATTATAATGATGTGACTTAATTCTGCCACTCTGCTCTGCTCTGGTGAGACCTGTGTCCAGCTCTGAAGCCCATAGCACAGGAGAGCCATCGACATGTTGGTGTGGATCCAGAGGAGACCACAGAAATGCTCAGAGAGCTAGAACCACTCTGCTGTGAGGACAGGCTGAGAGAGTTGGGAGAGAAGACTCCAAGAAAATCTTACTGCAGCCTTGCAGTAATTAAAGGGACCAACAAGAAAGCTGGGGACAGACTGTTTGGCAGGCTCTGTTGTGACAGGACAAGGGGTGATGGTTTCAAAGTAGAAGAGGGGAGATCCAGTCTAGACTGAAGGAAGAAATTAAGCTGAAAGTGCTGATGCACAGCCCAGATTGCCCAGACAGGGCATAGATGCCTCATCCCCGGAGACAGTTTCAGGTTGGATGGGGCTCTGAGCAACCTGCTGTAGTTGGGTATGTCTCTGCTGAACACAGGACTGTTGCACTGGATGACCTTTAAAGGTCCTTCCCCACCCAAAGCATTCTATGATTCCAGTTTTGCAAAGAATGATGAGACTGTCATTTCTCAAGATGCAGTATTCTGAAGCCCTGGTAGGCTGCACACTAAAGCTCATGAGAAGTTCCTTTTAAAAATTCACCTGTGGAACCTGTTAAAGCAGCTCACGTGGTGTAGGCATGTCAAAGATGTGAGCTGCACCAGCAAGGAGATGTCAGCCACAGCGTGCAGACAATGAACAGTTTGAGCACAGTGAGGAGGAAACTGAGATTTCCCATGCAAGGAGTTGAATGTCCCCCATGGCCTGGCTTCTCCAAATCTGACTTTCTTGTGCCTCCCACCTGTCTCTGCTCAGCTGAGCTGTCAATCTGCACCTCTTGAGGGGATGGCTTCGCTTTCTCTATACACCAAAGGGATCTGTCATGGGTAAAGGCAAACTTCATGTGCACTGCAAATCACAGAGTCATGGAATCATTTAGGTTGGAAGAGACCTTTAAGATCATTAAGTCCAATCATTAACCTGGTACTGCCAGGTCACCACTGAATCATGTCCTTCAGCACCACATCTACATAGCTTTTCAATCCCTCCAGGGTTGGGGACTCCACCACTTCTCGGGACAGCCTGTTCCAGGGCTTGACAACCCTTTAAGGGGAAAAAGTTGCTTCTCATATCCAACCTAAACCTTCCCTGTTGCAATCTGAGGCTGTTTCCTCCTGTCCTGTCACTTGCTTCTTAGGAGAAGAGAGCAATCCCTACATGGCTCAAACCTCCTTTCAGGGAGTTGTAAAGAGCCAGAAGGTCTCCCCTGAGCCTCCTTTTCTCCAGGCTAAACAACCTCAGTTCCCTCAGCTGCTCCTCATCAGATTTGTGCTTTAGACCCTTCACCAGCTTCACTGCCTTTCTTTGGACACTCTCCAGCACCTCAATGGCCTTCTTGGAGTGAATGGCACAAAATGAACCCAGTGTACAGGGGATGATCCCTGCCCTAGTCTTGCTGGTCACACTATTGCTGATCCAAGCCAGGATGCTGTTTGCCTCCTTGGGCCACCTGGACATACTGCTGGCTCAAATGAACCAAGAGGTGGCTGTAACACATACGTCTGGAGGCGCAAGTGCCACCTGCAGGCTTCCTGTGCTTCCCTGTGAGGATGTTGTGGAAGAGTGGTAAAAACCTTACTGAAGACAAGCTCTGTGGAGGCAAAATCCTGCTGTGGTTCCACCCTAAGGTTAGAAGAATATTAGTATGTGTTTTGTCCATCTCTACAAAGGGTAGGGAGGAAAAGGGCTGTAAAGAAAGGGGTGAGTTTTGCCTCCTACTTTCCTGCTTCTCTTAAAAATGAGATTGAATCATGGAGAAAAATAAAAAAAGAGGGGGAAAAAAAAATCTAATCCAGCAGAGCAGAAGGCAAGAGGAGGAGTGATTTCTACAGGTGGTTTATGACTCTCCACATGATCCACATGCCTGTTACATCCTATCAGATCCTCTTCTTACAGCGAGGTGCTAAAGGATTTATTAGTTCTTGACAGTGTGAGATGTTTAAAAGCTCGAGGATGCAATAACCAAATGTTCACTTGTTAAAATGAAGGCGCCGCTCGGAGAGGTCTCGGCAGCTCTTCGCAGGCTCCCCTTCCCCTCGGTCTATTTTTAAGCTGCCAGATAGATTAAAACTGTCAGAGCAGGGATGAGAATTTTATTGACGTGCTTTGTAGGTGGTAGGGCTCCATAAAATAAACATACAGAGGATGCTCCCTGGTGCTGCTGCACAGGCCGAGATTTTTATAGCCCTGAACTGGGGGAGTTGGTATCTGAAATCAATCTCCGATACAAAACAGGTCCCAGAGGATATGGAGAGGGAGACTCTTCGCAGCCCTCTGCGGGGATGTGCTCTGTTTAACGCCGGACCACGGGGAATGGCAGGGCGTGAAATTCCCCCACTCCCTGCTGACAAACTTGTCAGCCCTCCTGCACGAGGTGCAATTAATTACTCTGCTAACGGGGAGGTCTTAATTAGGGGCAGGGCACAGGATGGAACTTAGGGCAGAAGACCCATGTGGGTGATCGGGAAACAAAGCGAGGACTTGGCATCAAATCGTGATTGACCAATCTGATAGTCTTCTATAGAGGGTGATGTGACTGGCTGGGTAGATGAGGGCAGAGCAGTGGATGTTGTCTGCCCCAACAAAAGCAAGGCTTTTGACACTGTCTTCTACAAAATGCTCATAGGGAACTTAGGAAGTGTGGCTTGGATGAGTGGACAGTGAGATGGACTGGGAACTGGCTGAACAACAGAGCTCAGAGGGTAGTGATCAGCAGCACAGAGTCTAGTTGGAGGGCCATAGCTTGCGATGTTCCCCAGGAGTCAGGATTGGGTCCAGTGTTGTTCAACACAGGAGAGCCTGAGGGAGCTGGGGCTCTTTAATTTGGAGAAGAGGAGCCTGAGAGATGACCTCATTCATGTTTATAAATATGTAAAGGGTGAGCGCCAAGAGGAGGGAGCCAGGCTCTGCTTAGTGGTGCCCAATGACAGGACAAGGAGCAATGGGTGGATGTTGAGGCACAGGAAGTTCCACGTAAACATGAAAAAGATTCTTTTCACTGTGAGGGTGATGGAACCCTGGAACAGGCTGCCCAGAGGGGTTGTGGAGACTCTCTCTCTGGAGGTATTCAAGACCTGCCTGGACATGTTCCTGTGTGACCTGCTATAGGTGATCCTGCTCTGGCAGGGGGGTTGGATTGGATGAGCTTTCGAGGTCCCTTCCAGCCCCTAACCTCCTGTGATTCTTGATTCTGTGATCTTTATCAAAGACCCAGATGAAGTGATGGAGTGGATCCTCTGCAAGTTTGCTGATGACATAAATTGTGAGGGGTGGCTGACACCCAGTCAGGCTGTGCTGCCATTCAGCAAGACCTGGACAGGCTGGAGAGGTGGCCAAAGAGAAACCTCACAAAGTTCCACAACAGCAAGGGTAAGGTCCTGCACCTAGGGAGGAATAACCCCATGTATCAGTACAAGCTGGAGGCTGACCTGCTGGAAAGCAGCTTTGTGGAAAAAGACCAGGGAATCCTGGTGGACAACAGGATGACCAGAAGCCAGAAATGTGCTTCTGTGTTCAAGGCCAATAGTCTCCTACATAAACTATGAAGAGTGTGGCCAGCTGGTGGAGAAAGGTTCTCCTGCCCCTCTGCTCTGCCCCAGTGGGTCCACATTTGGAGTATTGTGTCCCCAATTCAAGAGAGACAAGGAACTCTACTAGAGAGAGTCCAGCAGAGTCTACAAAGACACTGAGGGGACTGCAGCATCTCTGTGATGAGGAAAGGCTGACAGACTGGGGGCTGCCTGAGAGGGGAACTTCTCAATGCAGATCAATCTCCAAAGGGTGGTGGGTAAGAGGAAGCAGGCCAGGCTTTTTCATTGGTGCCCAGCAACAAGACCAGGGGCAACAGGCACAAACTGGAACCCAGGAGGTTCCATTTAAATGAGGAAAAACTTTCCTGTAAGGGTGTTGGAGGCCCGGACCAGGATGCCCAGAGAGGTTGTGGAGCCTCCTCTGGATAGATTTTGAAACTGCCTATACACCATCCTGGGCAACTTGCTGTGGGTGATCCTGCTTTACCAGGGACTAGATGATCCCAAGAGGTGCCTTCCAACCCTCAGCATGCTGGGATTCAGTGACTGTGGCACTTGCCCCACCTTTGCTCTGGTAGCATTTGCTGCCACGAATAGAGATCCAGCTCTCAAGGCACTTTCCATCATCAGAACATTAAGATCTGTAGAGATGGAGGCCAGGAGAGGTTATTAGAGTGGCAAATCTGACTTCTTGAATACCACATAACCATCAAAGTTCACCCACTTCCACCACCACAAGCCTTGAGCTTCTGTTTGGCTGAAACCTGACGCAACCCACCGCTTCCCTTGGCAGCTGGCTCCCAAAGCAATCAACTTCCCAGTTGTCACTCTGGGCTCCAGTCCTAATTTCTTTTTGTCTGGCTTCAGCTTTGAGTCATTCTCTGTTATGCTGGATTAAAAACCCTCTCCAGTAGCCAGCATTTTCCATTCTTGTTAGTGTTTATGGTGTCATCACCATGTCCCCACTCTTGTTTTTTTCCCCCCAGATACACTCAGCAGAACTCTTCAATCTTCCAAGCTGCAAGACATTTTCTCCAGCCCCTGGCTCATTTCCGTGGCCCTCCTCTCTGACTCTTCTGAGTTTTACAACCTCCTTTCAGCATGGATACTGTGCTTGAGCTCCAGTTTCATCCCACCAGCATCACTCAGGAGAAGCCCACCTTGCATTTCATCACATCTCAAGTTCACATTGACTGCCTTCACTTCCAGGATCTCCAGATCTAGCACCATTTCCCAGGGTAACACCCACTCAGCACTCTAGCATTTCCATCCTGTACTGATCTAGCAATGATTTGGTATGTTCTTCCACATCCATGAATGTGTTGAACAGCACCAAGATCTAGCAGAGGCTCCCATGAAATCCAATTTTGAGAATAAAGGTGTTTCATCAGAATGAGGAGAGGTCCCCAGTGGTACCTGAGGTAAGGTAGTCACGTGGTGAGAAAATACACACCAACTTGAGGGTGGGCTGACTCCTTCAAATGAAAGAGGACCAAATGGCAGAAAAACTAAGCAACAACACTGCTAACCTGTGCAGATTTCTCTCTCGTTCTACAACTTTTAGTCATGCACTCATTAACCAAGAACATGAGCTTTGGTTAAAAGTTGGATGACTTAATGGAGGTGACAAGAGCAGACAACTGTTACCTCCAGCATATCAGAAGTGGTACCACCAACAGTCTAATGTTACTGGTAAGATCCGATAAGAAAAGCCATGTTGTCCAGACCAACTCACTCAAGAGAAGTGAAGTTCACTTGGAAGAAGGCCAGAAAAGAGCTGTTGGCTTCATTAAAGGAAAAGGTGTAGCTATCTAATAGCAAGACTCTAGGAGAGCTTGGTTTGTTGGACAAGCTGAGTGAAGGTAGAGAACAAGAGCCACAACTTCATAAAAAGAAATAGGGAAGGGCAGTAATTGCCAAACAGAAGGAAGAATAAACCAGATTAAAGGGCAACACTGGCACAGAAATGATCTGAAACTCCTTTCCACCACCAACAGGCAGGTGTTTTTGTTTTCTCCAGGATCTCAGAAGCATTCCTGGAAGTATGAAGTTAAACAGTTAAAAGGATTGGGTCTGTTTGAACTCTGTTTATCTTGGATCGGCCTCACATTTGAAGGCTTTCAGTGAGCACCCACTGAAGCCAAGAAGAAATTCCCCCTCCCCTCTGATGTCTAATCTGGCCTCCAGGGTTTGGGTGTTTCTCTGCAGCCCTCAAAGATCTGGTGGAAAACTGGCTGCTGAGACAGGATGAAAGCTGTGTGCATCCCTCCCTCTAGCAGCACAAGCAGCTCCATCAGGGTTAATCCAACCACCAGATCTGGGACAAAGAAAGAGCTTTCCTCTCCAGCACCTGCAAACACTCAGTGACAACACTGCTGGCCAAGAAGGTCCTTCCTGAGCTCAGGGATGAGAGGTAGAGGAACCTAGAGTCTGCTAAACGTTGCTCTAAGGTAAAACCAAAGATCCCCTTTTCTGACCTCCCTTGAAGCAAACCAAACCAGGATAACTTCGATAAAGTCAATGCATTTAAAGAGGAGACAACAGCACCAGGCTGACAGTTGTAGCCCGAAGAGATTCCCATCTAATTTTAGATTTGACACAAACCTTAATGTGGTTTTCATTAATTAATTAAAAAAAAAAAATCCTTTAATTAATGTACACCCCTTAAAGCAGTTTTCATTTACTCCATTTCCAGGAGACATTTCCACTGAGATTGCTCCTCAGATACCACTCTGCTGCTTGCTTTTGTTCTTTAGTCAAACCTCAAATGTTAGACCCAAACTTCTGTTTGCAACACACTGCTGGCCTTGAAATCTAGGTTGGCTTCTTGAGCCTTCACTTGAATGATATTCCAAACTGTGGGGTTTTCATCTCTTTATGCAAAAACTCTACAACTTGTTCTTCCATTGCATGAAAGTGTCCTCTTTTAGGCCACTGAAGGACCTCTTTGTTGACTACCCAAAGTGACGCCTGAATTCTCTGAATCTAATGGTTTCAGTTTATCTCAATCTCTGCATGCAAGGCACAAAGGCAGCAGTGATGGTGTGATGACATCCTGCCCTCCTGGCAGCAGCACCCACCTTGAGAAGCTGTCCAGGCCACCAAGGAAGGAGCCCTGATGTGATGTGGAAATGCAGGATCCAGACTACCAGAGACCTCTCCCCTGTTGCTCTTCTGATGTCAACCTGTACTTGGTAGAGTGGCCACTGGCTCCTGACTTCAGCCTGATCCATCTGCATGGCCAGCACAGCAGCACATCTAGGTGACCACTACATATTGTGTCCAGTTCTGTGACACCAGCACAACACATACAAGTGGAGGCCATCAAGATGGTCAGGGCTGGAGCACTGACCATGAGACCAGAAGCTAAGGGAAGGGGTTTGCTTAGCCTAGAGAAGAGATTGCTTTGGGGCACCAGATAGCAGCCTCCCATGCCTGCAAGAAGCTTTGGAAATGATGGAGCCAGACTCTTCACTGAGATGCATGGTGAGAAGATGAGAAGCAATGAGTGCAAGTGAAGCAAGACATGTTCAGGTGGGATAGGAGAAAAATTGTTCACCATGAGGCCAGCAAAAAAGTCTGCCCACAGCACTCAGGCTTCTCCATCCATGGGGGCTTCCAAAGGGTAGCCCATTAACCCAGGCTGATCCTAGAGCCAATTCTGCTTGTCAAATTTGAGCCTTATCAGAAAAAGAAATGCCTGAAGGTGTTAGCTACATTATCCTGGCAAATCAAAGCCAAATGAGGGAGAAGTTCTCAAAGGCTCCTTCCACTCCTGCACTGGAGGTGTCCAGCTCCTTTACAGGCTCAGTAACATGGACTTGGGCTAGATACTTACACAAAGCTAATGAAAGCCCATGTAGAGCTCTGTCCCTAGGGGCTGCAGACACAAAACCCTGCTGACTGAGGCTAACGTGGGAGCCTGGATCTGGCAGAACAAACCAGCTGAAAGCCTTTAACAACTCCACACTGTGCTCCTCTGCTTTGGGGTAAACCTTGCCAAGGGGCCTCAGCTCTGCGTCTTGCTTCCACACACTGCACGCAGGGACTTGTTTTGTGGGTTTATGGCAGTAATTTGATGATCTTTAATAGTGTCCCACATCACTCAGCTGCTGGGACAAGAAGGGGTTCTTAACTCAGTGCCTGAGGACAAAGCCTCCTCCTCTCCTCCTCCCACAACCTCACACTGCTGTCACAGGCTGTGAGGAGAATTCTCTTCCCAGGCCACCACTACACCATTTTCTGACCACACAAAGCCAAGGCTTTTTTTGTTCTCTTTGTAAAGCTCACCATGTGCTGCCATTCCCAAACCCAAGATGAAACTCTTCATTCTGAAGAGGATTCCATACTGAGGACCCAGAACCTCTCTGCTAGCAGCTGGACACGTATGTCACAAAATAAATCCCAGGCCAAATCTAAGCATATGACAAGACAGCAGGGAAACTTAATTAAAGGAAAGCCACTGACAGCCTTCTGATCATATGCAACAGAGCAGCCAAAATCAATAATTATTTCATCCACTTCGCTTACCCTGCTTCATTCACCCCAAAGGAAAATGACTTCCCCAAGCAGGCTAACTTCAAATGAGGGGGTGATCTGAATCACAGAATCATAGAATCAGGGAATAGTTTGGATTGGAAGGGACCTTTGAAGGTCATCTAATTCAACCCTCCTGCAGTAAGCAGGGACATCTTCAACTATATCAGGTTGCTCAGAGCCTCATCCAACTTGTGCTGTATGGGAAAAGGATAGAATCATAGAATGGATTGGGTTGGAAGTCCAAGTTACTGAACAACTTCTTTGCTTCAGTCTACTGCTAAGGCTGGCCTTCTGTCACTGGAGGCAACAGAGAAAATCTGGAGGAAGGAAGACTGCCCCTTAGTCAGGGAGGACTGGGTAAGAGATATGTACCCACCCATGAATGCTGAAGGAGCTGGCTAAGGTTATTGTAAGCCACTCTCCATCACTCTTGAAAGGGCGTGGATAACAGGAGAGGTGCCTGAGGACTGGAAGAAAGCCAATGTCACTCCAATCTTCAAAAAGGGCAAGAAAGAAGACCCAGGTAACTACATGCCAGTCAGCCTCACCTCCATCCCTGGAAAGCTGATGAACCTCCATCCCTGAACAGCTTGTTCTGGAGTTCATCTCTAAGCATATGGAGGTTGGAAGTAGCAGAAATTATTGGGAATAATCAGCATGGATGCAAAGACCAATCTGATAGCCATCTAGGATGGTGTGAGCAGCTGGGTAGATGAGGAGAGAGCAGTGGATGTTCACCTTGACTTCAGCAAGACTTTGGACACTGTCTCCCACAACATCCTCATAGGTAAGCTTAAAAAGTGTGGGTTAGATGAAGAGATGGCAAGGTGGGTGACCATTTTAAACTAAAAGAGGGGAGATTTGGGCTAGAGAAAAGGAAGAACTCATTTACACTGCAGGTGGTGAGACACTGACCTGGGTTGCCCAGAGAGGTGGTGGATGCCCCATCCCTGGAATGTGTTTATTCCAGGTCAGGGTTGGCAGGTATCTGAGAAACCTGCTTTATCTGAAGATGTCCCTGCTGACTGCAGGAGGGTTGGTTGACCTTTAAATATCCCTTCCCACCCAGACCACTCTGTAATTCTGAGTCTATGAACTTTAAAAATCTGAGGGTCATCTTTGCAGGTGAACACAGTAACATTTGGGAAGGAAAGAGAATTCTTCACCTCATGCCCTTTTAAAGTATCCAAAGTAAGGTCACTTTTCTGTAGCATTATTACAGAAAAAATCTGCATTAATAATGATCTAATTTCCCCCCCACCCCAATATATCTATAAGAATAAATTCAGCAGTCCCACAAGCAAAAAGCCAGGCTGAAGGTGTCACACATGAGGTCATGCAGCCACCACCAAGAGAAGCCTTGCATTGCAGAGGCGAGCAGCAACTCAAGGTCCTTCATGAGACAGGGGAAGTTGTACAAATCCAAGCAGATGCAGAAGAAATCCTTCATTTTGAGAACTGCAGAGGAAATCTGCTGGGGCTTTTGGACCTCACAGGAGCAGAAACTCATGAGCATTACCCAAGGTGTCCTGGCAGGGCCGGGAGCCATGCTGTGGCTGGATCCTGGACCAGGGAGCTGCCGGTTCTGCTCACCAGTTCCTGCAGAAGCTGAGCATATGGTGGCACAGCAGGAGCAAGCAGCAATGAGCAAATGCAGGAAGGACAGGGGGAATGAGGTCCTGAAGGATGCGGGTGGTGGAAGAATCACTTCGGAGGTGTTTCAAGGGCAACCTTCTGTGGCTGTTTGAGTCTAGAGGCGGTGTAATGAAAAGCTCAATAGTTTGATTTATTCTATTAAGCTGCTGCATTTACAGCACAGCTCTGGAAGGAAATTAAGCAGAGAGGGCTTTTGGGAAAAGACTTGGTGGCTTCACCTTAAAAAAGAACATTGCTGAGGCTGGGAGCTCTACAAGGGAGATGAGAGGAGATAACCCCTCTGCCAGCTTCCATCTCCATCAGATCTCTGCAAACTGCTCACCACCTCTTCCATAAACCAAAGGTTATGACCCTTTAAAAGTGGGGTGTTTAATTAAAAAAGAGAGGGTGAAAGGCAGACACTTTCCTCAAAGCTCACCTGTCACTGCAGAGCCTGGGGTCACAGAGGTATTGGATCAGAGAATCAAACAGAACAGTAGGGGTTGAAAGGCACTTGTGGAGATCATCTAGTTCAATCTACCTGATAAAGCAGGGTCACCCAGAGCAGGTTGCCCAGCAACGTGTCCAGGCAAGTTTCAAATGCATCTAGAGAAGGAGACTCCACAACCTCTCTAGGCAGCCCAGTCCAGCACTCGAGCACCCTCACAGGAAAGAAGTTTTTCCTTTTGTGAAGAGTAAAGAAGCTTCCTTGTGGATGACAAGGCTCTGCCTCTCCTTGGGCTGAGGGGTGACCCTAACCTCCACAGGGAAAGCATCAAGTACTACATCATCTTACAGAAAAGGAACAAAATAAGTGGCAGTCCACACATCAGTGCAGCTTTTACAATATCTCTGCTCATTTTTTACTCTCCTGTATGACCAAGATGACCAAGATTTTAACATTTGCAGCCACCCACTGCCTGCCTTCCCAGCAGAAACCAAGCCTCCTCCCAGTCATGCAGCCCCTTGACTCAATTGCAGCTCAGCCATGCTGCCCTCCCTTGTGGTTTCTTCTAACAGCCTTCACATCACCTTTGCTAACCCTACAAGTGACAAATGTTGAGCAGCAAAGCTGTCCAGCTGGTCTTTGTCCATCTGCTTTTGACCATGGAAGTGTTGCACTAAATTAAAACAACCTTCACAGAATCATCATTGAATCACAGTGGTTTGGGTGGGAAGGGACCTTCAAAGGTCCCTGCAGTGAGCAGGGACATCTTCAACTAGAACAGGTTCTTTCTCTCCTGACCTCGAATGTTGCCAGGGATGGGGTATCTACCTGGGACAGTGTCTCACCACCCTCATTGTCCACAATTCCTTCCTTCTATCTAGTCTGAATCTCCTCTCCTTTAGTTTTAACCCCTTGTCCTGTCACAACAGGATCTCCTCAAATGTCTGTCTCCAGCTTTCTTACAGGCCCCTTTAAGTACTGAAAGGCCACAAGGTGGTCTCCCTGCAGCCTTCTCTTCTCCAGGATGTAGTTACCCTACTCTCTCAGCCTGTCCCCACCGCAGAGAGGTTCCAGCCCTTGCATCATGCTCATGGCCTCTTCTGGACCTGCTCCAACAGGTCCAAGTCTCTCCTATGATGAGGACTACAGATCTGACACAGCACTGCAGGTGAGGCCTACCCAGAGTGGAGCAGAGGGGTAGAATTCCCTTCTTTGTCCTGCTGCCCACAACCTTAGGCTAGTTCACCTCTTTGTGATGGATGGACATGTGTCAAGGCACAGCTCTGCAGCAGAGGAACCACCCCAGGAGAGGATCCCTGGCATCCATGTGCTGGGCTTAACGCCAGCCTGGGGGAAAAAGATCCACAAAGACTGGCCACTGCTCTGCAAAGCCCAGGCAGCATGCTCACAGAGATCCTCTCCTCACTGACCTCCACGCTGCCAAAGACACATTGGTGGCCTTTTCTCTCCCTTCCCTGGACAGTGACAGCGCTCAGGCACAGATCAAGGCTCCAACACTCAAACCACCAGACTCAAAAAAGTCTACAGAACTCTTTGCAGGATGGACAAAGGCTGAAAAATTAACTGCCTGGCCTCTTCCTCTGCTGCATTTATTGCTATCTTGGCAGATGAATTTCAGGTTGCTGCCACAGCCGCAAACTGCTTGTTCTGCCAACTGTACATTACTAACATTGGAAGGTGGCCAGACCTAGGAATCTTTTCTAAAAGCATTTGCTTCATACTTTAAATAGCAGCCCAGCAGGCAGGGGGATGGGAGGGAGGGCTCAGCCCCTGCATGTGATCCATCTGCAAGCTTCTGCTGGCTCCTCCACCCTCTTGCGGGTTAAAGCTGAGGATGATCCGTGGTGGAGGTGCAAGGTGGGCAGAGCCGGTGGGACGTGTCCTCAAAACCCACTGGTGCTGGTAGAGGCAAGGATGTCCTCAACCTCCTGACACTGCCACCTGCCCTTCCCAAGTGTCTCATTAATTAAGTTAATGACAGGATGCTGTTTTTTTTTTTTTGTAATCGGTATCTGCTCTGCTACAAGGTCTAGCATCGTTTTCCCCAGTGCTTGAGAGTTTTGCTTGCTATTGGGCTGAAGAGCACCATTTGTTGGGATACCCAGATCTGGAGTACTGGCTGCAGTTCTGCTGTCCCTGGTTCAACAGAGACAGGGAACTACTGGGCAGCGTCCAGTGGAGGCTATAAAAACACTGAGGGGACTGGAGCATCTATGTGATGAGGAGAGGCTGAGAGATTTGGGGCTGTTTAGCCTGGAGAAAAGCAGACTGTGAAGGGAATCTTCTCAATGCTAATCAATAGCTAAAGAGCAGGGATCGAGAGGAGGAGGCTGTACTCTTTTCGGTGGTGCCCAGTGACAGGACAAGGGGCAGCAGACACAAACTGGAACCCAGGAGGTTCCATTTAAACATGAGGAAAAAACTTCTTTCCTGTGAGGGTGCCAAAGCACTGGAACAGGCTGTTCAGAGAGCTTGTGGAGTATCTTTCACTAGAGAGATTCCAAACTTGCCTGCCTGCTCTGGTTTACCCTGCTTTATCAGGGAGGCTGGACTAGGTAACCCCCACAGGTCTCTTCCAATGATTACCATGCTAGGATTCTGGGATCCTGTTCTGAGCCTGCTGTAACATTCCACCGCCAAGCCCAAACTCTGTTATATGGAATCATGTCTCCAGGTGGATTTTCTAACAGCATCAGAAGGAGCACAGCCATGCTTGGCAGGATATGTCACCATTCACAATGCTTCAGCAACAAACCCACATCCTCAGCAGCTATCAAATATTAATCTGCTTTACAGCTGACAAACAGAGAGGAGGACTAAGAGGAGGAAGGACGTAGGCAGAGGGACAACATCTAACACTACAACAAGGACAGAAAACCGTCTCTGGCCACAAATATTCTGACTATTTGCCATATTTCTCCTACTTCCTTGCATGAAATGCTCCCACAAGCAAGTTTGCTAAGAACAAATATAGGTGAAGTTTCTTTTCCCTGGTCATTGGGTGCTGCAGTAGATAAGCTGGCGACACTGAGCAAAGCTCGAGGCATAATATTTTTAAGTAGTCCTAGTTAATGTTCAGCCCTGCTGTGCAATGTCAAGAAAACTAATGAACAGTGAAGTGGCAGCAAGCAGGAGGAACCTGGGTGTACTCATCCGCTACCAAAGTCCTTTCAGGGCCTGGGCACGACGTGAATGAAATCTAAAAGCATTTGTCCTGCTTCACTGGGAGGCCCAGGCACAGCCTGGGCAGTGTGAGCTGAGTGATTTGTCACTGAGCTTGCCCTGGACCTGGCACTTAGGGACATGGTTTAGTGCTGACCCTTCCATGCTGGGCTGAGGCTTGGAATGGATGATCTTTGAGGTCTCTTCCAAACAGATATATTCTGTGATTCTGTGTTCTAGTTGGACAAGTTATCACAGTTCTGGGGCTCATCAGACTGAGCTATGAGCAAGCAGGGGATGAAATCTGGCTGCTGAGGTTCTCTTGACAAGAAGCCCAGATCACTTCCAAGATTTGGGTCAATACAGATGGCCACCTCCTTTCAGCCAAGGCTCTCTCAGCCTGCAGAAGGCTCCAGGGGGAACTTAGTGTGACTTTGCAGTATTTAAAGGTGGCCTGTAAGGATGATGATGGCAGACTTTTCATCAGGGCCTGTTGTAACAGGACAAGTGGTGAAGGTTTCATAAAGAGGGGAGATTTAGACTAGATCTAAGGAAGAAATTATTTACACTGAGAGCAGTGAGGCACTGGCTCAGGTTCCCTAGAGAAGTGGTAGAAGCCCCATCCCTGGAAATGTTCCAAGTCACGTTGGATGGGGTTCTGAGCAACCTGATCTAGCTGAAGACATCCTTGCTGGGGCATTGGGACTAGATGACCTTTAAAACTCCCTTCCAACTCAGAAGATTCAGTGAGTCTATGGTGTGCCTGCTTGTGTGTACCCACATCTGAGCCACGGGGTTGGAGGAAAATTCAACATCTGTTATCAGGCAACATGGCTCCACTTGGAGAGTGCAGTGGGAGCTCTGGCAAAGGCAGTGCTTGACGGATGATGTGCTCTCAGCACTAACAGGCAGTCAGATTCACCTTGTGCATGAAGAACAAAGTGTTTGCACTAAGGAGAAAGCATTTGCACAAAAGACAAAGTATTTAAGTGCATGAGATGGGCAGCCCTGAAGCAGGTGCGATGCAGAGCAGGCTGGAGCCCACCCGCAGCAGCCCCAGGCAGGATGCTGAGGTTGCTGGGAGCTGAACACACCCCACTCCCTCCTTAACAAACCTCACCCCTTCTTTTGTGCATTGCTCAAGCCCTTTAGACTGCTGCAGTCCAGCCTGTGAGTTGACTCTCGGGGTGAATTTTAACCTTGATATGGTTTCTCAAGCATGTCTTCTCTGTTCACCAGTTATGGCGCCTGTACTCACTGGCAGGAGGTGGATTAATGCCCCTCTAATCTGCTTGGTTGGCAGGAGAACAGATCTGACAAGGCTACATGGTTCTTCACCAAGCCTATCACAGCGTGTGGCGGAGTTATCTGTCCTTCACCTTACCCAGCCATAAAACGGGGTTTCTGCACACAGTTAATTGCTGATAAACTTTTAATGGGCCTGATCCTGAAAGTTTAACAAGCACTTCTGATTAATTTAATCTAAGGCATAATTTTAGGATGAATCATTTGGAGTGCATCCAAAGAAGTTGGTGAAGAGTCTAGAGAACAAGTCCTGTGAGGCGTGGCTGAGGGAACTGGGGTTGTTTAGCCTAGAGAAAAGGAGGTTGATGGGAGACCTTCTGGCTCTCTACAACTCCCTGAAAGGAGGCTGGAGCCAGCTGGGGGTTGGCTTCTTCTCCCAAGGAGCAAGTAACAGGACAAGAGGAAACTGCCTCAAGTTGTGCCAGGGAAGGTTTAGGTTGGACATAAGGAACAATTTCTTCCAAGCCCTGAACAGGCTGCCCAGGGTGCTGGTGAAGTCTCCATCTCTGAAGGGATTTAAAAGATGTGGAGATATGACACTGAGGGGCATGGTTTAGTGGTGACTTGGCAGTTCTGGGTTAACAGATGGACTCAATGGTCTTACAGGTATTTTCCAATCCAAACAATTCTATGATTACAAAGTGCCACCTTAAACCAGAAAACAAACGTGGCATCAAAGGAGGCAAAGCTTCCCCTTCCATATCACTGCTTCCATAAAAGCACAAGAAGGCAAACTATTGCAAATGGAATGGTTATGTCATGATTTTGCATTAACTCATGATTATTTGCTGTGATTTAGTGTATGAAGGGGATGAAGCAAACACTCTTACTCTGAAGCTTCCCAAAGACACCAAGGCAGGAAGCTGCAGCCTTACCTTGCTCCAACCTCTTCATCTGCTGGATCTGATCCACTGTCTTTTTCAGGATCTTGCATTTGTCAGGTTTGACACTCAGGGTGTCGATGTCCCCAATGTTTGCAGACAGCAGCTCCGCCAGCTCCTCTAAATATTTGTTCTCCTGCTCCCGTCGCCGCTTTTCATTGCTGTTAGAGGAGGGGAAAATAATTAAAAGTCACATTAATAACTTCTAACTGCACAGTTTAGTCCCGCTTGGTTACTGGAGAAGAACCCTAATATACAAGTACTGGCTGCAGTAATAACCATGCTACAATCAAAGGATCCCACCTGGATGTGTTCCTGTGCGAACTACCCTAGGGGATCCTGCCTTGGCAGGGAGGTTGGACTCAGTGATCCCTGGAGCTCCAACCCCTAAAGTTCTGTGATTCTGTGAAAGGATCAAAAAATACTGGGGAATTCATTCAGGCCATTTTCTGATTTTATGCATATAATCAAAATATGCATATTGAGGAGTCTAGAGCACAAAATCTGCTGAAGAGCAGCTGAGGGGAACTGGGTTTTTTTAGCCTTGAGAAAAGGAGGTTGAGGCGAGACCATCTTGCTCCCAAAAGGAAGCTGGAGCGAAGCAGAGGTGACAGGACCAGAGGAAATGGCCTCAAGTTGTGCCAGGGGAGGTTTACGTTGGACACAAGGAACAATTTCTTCCCCAAAGGGTTGTCAAGACCTGGAACAGACTGCCCAGAGCAGTGGTGGAATCCATGGAGATGTGATGCTGAAGGACATGGTTTGGCACTGACCTCTTTTCAGTGGTCAGCAGCAATAAGACAAGGAGCAATGGCTACAAATTGGAACATAGGAGGTTTCATCTCAACATGAGGAGAAACTTCTTTACAGTGAGGGTGACAGAGTCCTGGAGCAGGCTGCCCAGAGAGGTTGTGAAGTCTCCTTCTCTAGAGACTTTCAAAATCCACCTGGATGCACTCCTGTGCAAACTCCCTAAGGGATCCTGCCTTGGCAGGGAGGTTGGACTCGATGATCTCTGGAGGTTCCTTCCAACTGCTAAAATTCTGTGATTCTGTGGTGATCTGGCAGTGCTGGATTAATGGTTGAAGTTGATGATCTTAAATGTCTCTTCCAACCAAAACAAGGCTGTGATTCCAAGATTAATGCCAAGGAAGATAAATGGGTCTATCCAGACACTCCAAACAAAAGCAGACTCCTGCATTCAGATCTCCATTTTTCTCTCAAGAATAGTTATAAATGAGTTACAGCAAAACTATTCAAAAATAGTTACACACAGCCTCTTATTTTTCCCCTATTCCAGCTGTCACCAAGTTTAATCCTAAATTCATACATAAAAACTAGCAACATTCACCAGAGTTCAGTGAAAATCAGAACTAACAACGACAGGATGAAAATGAAAAATATTCATGAGCTTAACCTTTGTGTCCCAGCTGAAGCAGTTTTTCCTTTAGCTTGTGGCTGCTGCAGAAACCCAACACTCTCCCACCAACTATTTGTAAATTCTGGGAATTGAGACTACAGTATTTACATGCTGTGACATGGCCATCACTGAAGCCACCCTGGACACTGTCACATGCCCCTTCACCAAAGATGTTCTAAGAATCAAACCTGCCAAAAGAAACTGAGACACACACAGAGACACAGCTTGTCTAAATACCTTCCTCTACATGAGGTCTCTTTACTCAGTCTCCTCTGCTCATGAGGTTCAACAAGGCCACGTGAAAGGTCCTGCACCCAGGTAAGTATCAGCACAGGCCTGGGCACAAAGGGATGGAGAGTAGCCCTGCAGAGGACTTAGAGGTGCTGATAGGTGAAAAGCTGAACATGAACCAGCAATGTGAGCTCACAGTGCAGAAGCCAACCGTATCCTGGGCTACATCCAAAGCAGCATGGCCAGCAAGTCAAGGGAGGGGATATTTTCCCTCTGCTCTGCTCTGGTGAGACCCCACCTGCAGTACTGTGTTCAGATCTGGGTCCGTGGCACAGAAGAGACATGGACCTGTTAGAGTAGACCTAGAGGAGGCCACAGAAATGATGCAAGTGCTGGAACCCCTCAACTGTGAGGGCAGGCTGAGGGAGTTGGGGTTGTTCAGCCTGGAGAAGAGGAGGCTCCAGGGAGACCTTGTCGTGGTCTTCCAGTACTTAAGGAGGCCTCTAAGAAAGGTCTTCTAAGTCAAGCCATTCTATGATTCTATATATCAACCACAGGATGAAATAAGGAAACCTCAAAACACCCAACATGGCTCTAGAGTGCCATTTGTGATTCCTTTTTCAAGTCGTTTTTCAAGACACCTAACTTTCTGTTGCAGCCTCTCCAGGATGCCCAGTACTCCATTTAGATACTACTGCCTGGAAATCTCTAACATTTACTATACATCAGGAGGCTGCTGAGATGCCTGTGGGCATGGTGAGATGTTCCTGGCTTCAAAGAGGCCCCATTGCTCATGGAGGGACTGAGAAAACACTGACAACTGTCACTGAATCCAAAAGTCCAGCTTGGTAGGAGATCTGTGTCACACTGCAGACGCCATTTTGTTGTTCTACGTAGTAAAACAAGCTCTGCTAATAGCTGAAGGCTTAAATAAGAGCCTTGGTTTGTCATGTCTGCTGAGAGTGCAAGTCCACCACAGCATGAATATACCTTGCTAACTCTGCAGACACCCTTCAGAAACCATAGCTGTCCAAAAGAGGGTGGGACACCACCAGCTCACTCTTCTAAGGAGCCCCTCAGACAGGCTGCACAGATTCTTCTTCATTTTTCCCTAATTACACTTTATTAGCTCAATATCCAGGTCTGACAGGTATGCAGGCAGGCTTTGGGCATTTTTATGCTCCTTACACTTGCTCTCACATGAAAACACCTGATGACTGCAGGGATGAAACTCCCTTGATGAACCACCCCTTGTGCACTATCAATTACCTCACTTCTGTGTCTCCCCAGGTGCTGTGACTGCCTAGAGGAGCAACAGCAATAACTCACCTTCCTTTAAACCTGCAGCAGCAAAAGAATCCAAAAGGAAAGGGGAAAAATAAAGGCAAGGTCCAGAGAACAGAGTTGTGTTTCTGCCTGGGTCATCACTCCCATGAAGTGCCATGAGTAAGATATTCCATGGAAACATAAACTCCTCTGCAAAAAAAGCCTTGGGTGAGAGTGGGCAAGAGGCCTCACTTCCTGGGCAGGCAGCTGCCAACTGGTACTAAGGGGTAGCAGGCAGCAATGACAGCTTTGCAGTGGTAGGTTGAAACTGAGCCAGCAGTATGCCCAGGTGGCCAAGAAAGCCAGCAGCATCCTGACTTGTATCAGCAGGACTAGGGCAGGGATTGTCTCCCTGTGCTCAGCTCTAGTGAGGGCACATTTGGAATGCTGGGTTCAGTTTTGGGCCCCTCACTCCAAGAAGGACATTGAGGTGCTGCAGTGCATCCAAAGAAGGGCAGCAAAGCTGCCAAAGGGTCTAGAGCACAAGTCTTGTGAGGAGTGGCTGAGGCAAGGAGGGGTTGTTTAATCTGGAGAGAAGGAGGCTGAGGGGAGACTTTCTTGCTCTCTACAACTCCCTAAAAGGAGATTGGAATGTGGTGGGAGTTGGTCTCTTCTCCCAAGGAACAAGCTTTAGGACAAAAGGAAACAGCCTCAAGTTGCAGCAGGGGAGGTTTAGGTTGGAGCTGATGAACAATGTCTTCCCCAAAAGGGTTGATAAGCCTTGGAACAGGCTGCACAGAACAGTGGTGGAGTCCCCATCCCTGGAGGGACTGAAAAGCTATGTAGATGTGGTGCTGAGGGACATGGTTTAGTGGTCAGCTGGCAGTGCTGGGTTAAAGGTTGGGCTTGATCTTCAAGGTCTCTTCCAACCAAAACTATTCTGTGAGTCTGTGATCTTTCCAGGTTGGATGTGCATCTGCTGCAAAAGTGCTGGCTCCAGCACTAGACCTCAGCCTCTCTTTGCACAGGTATCGGTGACACCAGTGCTGGCACCTTCCCTGGCAATGGGCAGGCAAATGCTTCTCCAAGCAGCTGAGTGAGTGTTTCAGTTAAGGTCAAATTAATTCTTAGCTCTTCCTGCAAACCAAAAAGCAACAGCAGAGGGGAGAGAAAAAAAAATCCCTCTGTTGTGGGTGAGCTCATTTCATGAAAACCCTTAATGTTGCCGTTGCTGTGGCAACTTTCAAATTGTAGGAGGGAGAATTGGCCAATTTTCCTTACATAAAAGCATCATGAGAATATTGCAGCAGTGGGCTGCTCTTTATCACTCCCAAGTATCAGCAAAAGCAACAGTTAAACCCTCCAGGTTTTAACAAAGGGGGCTTGAAGTTGATTTTGCTCTGGAGTATGTTATGGAGGATCCTGGCTAGCTTGAGGAGGAGGGCAAGGTCCCTCCCCACCATGGCTGTGAGTCAGGAGATGGTCTGAAAGAAGGAAGATGCAGCACTGGAAGTCTTCATCTCTTTGGAATGTTGGTAACATGCTCCAGCTGCAGTGTTTGGGGTTGGATAGCCAACTCAACAAAGCTCTTCTACAAATGCTTGTAGGTGCTCTGTGGCTGTAAAAACTCTTGGTGCTTGGGCAAGAAAAGATAATCTATCATCCAGAAATTTCTGCTTCTCTATGATCAGCTTGCTCTTTGTCCTATATATTTTGAAAGACCCCTGGTGTCAGCAGATTTCTCGGGGTGGTTGCAGTTTAGGAAACAAACCACAAGAGATCTGCTTTCCAAAGGCAGACCAAATGAAGCAAAGTCAGGTGTGTGATCATTCACCTGGAGAGCAATCTCTTCAAGAAGAGGTGTCCAAGCCTACCTTGCTATCCATGGTTCTGTCAGCGGGATTCAAGGACCAACAGCTTCAACCCACACTCACTGCTGGGTTGAGGACCAGCTTTGAGACCAGCCTGGAGACAGCAATGAGGGCTACAGAGCTCTGACTCATGTGACTCAGTCAGAAAGGAAAAATATTCTAAGTGACTACCAAAATATTTTGCAGAAGAGAATTGTTATCACAATGTCTTCCGCGACTGAATGGCTCAGCTAAGCCAGGACCCATAGGGCCTTCATGTTTCAACTCTACACAAGCGAGATGCTGCAACTGGAATAAACTTGCAACAAACAAGTACAGAAATCCTTAACCAACCACTTCAGGTGTCTCTACTGGAACCCCATTTCCTTCACATTTAGTGTCTATAATACCATGTGTCAGGCTGGAGAGAATGATGGAGGCACACCTCATGAAGTTCATCAAGAGCAAATGTAGGGTCATGCTCCTGAGGAGGAATAACCTCCTGTACCAGGACAGGCTTGGGGTTGCCCTGCTGGAAAGCAGTTCTGCAGAGAATAACCTGAGATGAATGGTGGACAACAAGTTGCCCATGAGCCAGCAATGTGCCTTCATGGCCAAGAAGGCCAGTGGTCTCCTGGGGTGGATTAATAAAAGTGTGGCCAGCAGATTAAAGAAGGTTCTCTTCCCTCTCTACTCTGGCTTAGTGATGCCAGCTGGACTCCCAGGTCAAATTCTGAGCTTCCCCGTTCAAGAGAGATAAGGAACTGCTTGAGAGAGTCCAGCAGAAGCTACAAAGATACTGAGGACACTGAAGGATCTCTCTGAGGAGGAAAGACCTGGGGCTGTTCAGCCTGGAGAAGGGCAGATTGAGAGGGGATCTTCTCAAAGCTGATCAACACTGCTAAAAGGTTTGGGGGCAGAGGATGGGGCCAGATTCTCTCCAGTGGTGCCCAGCAGTAGGACAAGGAGCAAATGGCTCAAACTGGAACCCAGGAGGTTCCATCTGAACAGGAGGAAAAACTTTTTCCCTATGAGTCTTCTGGAGTACTGGAACAGGCTGCCCAGAGAGGGTGTGCAGTTTCCTGCTCTGGACAGGTTCCAAACCCACCTGGACATTGTAGTCCTGGGCAATTTGCTCTGTGTGATCCTGCTTTTTCAAGTGGGTAGGTGTAGAAGATCTTCAGAGGTCCCTTCCAACCCCCACCATGCTGGGATTCTGTGTATGGAGTGTAAGTGATAGAAAATGCACCTGGGCCTTGCTTAGTGCATCAATATTCTGCAACAACAACCAAAACAGCATCCCAGGCAGCAAAGGCACAGGATCAGCAGCACTGCCACAACATTCATCCTTCCTAACAGACACTATCACCACAGAAAAGGATGCACAGGATTCACAGGGAGCCTGGGAAAGTCTGTGGAAGGAGATTCCAACTGCCTCTACCCAGGACTTAGCTCAGGCAAGGTAAGCCTCAGCCATAAGCAGACAGTGCCCTTCTGCAGCCAGCTGAGCTCTGAAGCAGCCTGCATCAGCACACAGAAACCAAGACACTTTAGACAGCAGCCCCATGTGGCGTCCTTGCATTATGGAGCAACAGGGTCTCCACTGCTGTCCCTGGATACTACAAAATCATGGATTTCTTGGGAATCTGGTGTGAAGAGGCAGAAGGTTTGGGATAATGTGCAGACTTTGCAGAAGTATCTGTGACAGGTTTACCCTGGGCAAGCTCTCCCAATAGTCTCCCTTCCTAAAAGCACTGCGGGGACTTTGCTAACGAGCCTCTAATCACCATTTGCCTCCTGACAAGAAGCAGAGCAGATGGGGAGCTGCGTTTCCACTGCGCTCCATCTTCCACCGCAGCCACCGCTCAAAGCAGGCGAAGTTGTGGTAGGAAGTGTGAACGTCTGCGAGTGGCTGAGACCTGGCTCCATCTGCTCGAGCAGACGGGACAGAGCGACGCAGGGGGAATGACAAAGTAGCCGCGGGAGAGGACGGCTTGGGAGCGGCTCACGTACCTCTGGGCTGTGTCGCAGGGGGAGCCTTTCCTCTTTCGAGAGTCAGGGTTGGCAGGGTCTGTTGAGCTGTCCCCAAGGCCGCTCATGTTGGTTGACCTACTTTGCACCTGGAATCAAAGACAGATAAGGTAAGGACAAAGCTTTTGAGCTGTGGAAAGAGCAGCTCCTCTGCAGCGGAGACAAAGAACATGGACCAAGTGACCTCTGAAGAGATAATCAATCAACACAAGTCTTTATCACAGAATCAAACTAGAGAAATAGTAGATTTAGATTGAATGTTAGGAACAAGTTCTTGACCATGAAGGTTGTGGAACACTGGAACAGGCTGCCCAGGGAGGTGGCTGGGGCCCCATCCCTGGACATATTCCAGGTCAGGCTCGACAGGGCTCTATGCGACCTTATCTAGTTGAGGATGTCTCTGCTTACTGCAGAGGGGATTTGGACTAGAAGAGATTTGGAGGTCCCTTCCAACTGAAACTGTTCTACAATTCTATGAATGATAGGAGTTGGAAGGGACCTTGAAAGATCATCTACTCCCACACCCCTACCAGAGAAGGATCACCTAGAGTAGGTCACACAGGAACGTGTCCAGGCAGCTTTTTAATGTCTCCAGAGAAGGAGACTGAATTGATGCCTTGTTTGTGAAGAAAACGGTGCAAAGGGAAGACATGAAATGTTTATGTTACCTTCCTTTTCATGTCCTCTGGTCACCATTTGTCCAAGAGAGCTCTTACATCACAGACTGAGCTCTGTGTCCCCACAGATCTTAGCTCCCTGGTTTTGCAGTACTTTAGCAACTTTCTAAACACAGCCTGTTTCAATGCTTTGTTTATGTGTTTGATTGCTTTGGATGCATTCCCTTCTCCTGCAAATCTTCCTCAGCCTATATCCAAATTCTCTCCTATCTACCCCTAGTTTCTCTGACTCACAGCTGGCAGAGGACGCTCCACCCCTTGCCATTGTGTCTGAGCTCGTGCTCTCCCACCACCTCCTTTCCCCTCAGCACATGGCCTGGGCTTTAATTAGAGCTGCAAACTGACTCATCTCTTTAATGGGATGTGACACCCTCCCACAAACCCCTTCCCCACCTCCTGCTGAAGCTGCCTCCCATGGATGGCCCTCTCAGCCCAAACCTTTTCCTGGCAATGAGTTTCCTACTATGGTTAGTTCTTGGCTGGTCCAAACACCAGCCACTTCCTGGGTCCAACTCTCTTCAACACATGAACATTATTCCAGCCTTACTTACAGGGTGTAATTTCAACAGATGTTGGATAAACTAGTCCATGCTATAGCAAATGAGAGGTCTAAGCAACCAAAGAAGGCCCAGAAATCATGAGAGTGTGACATTGCAATATCCCATATGCTAATGCTCCTTAATTATGAGCTATACTTTGTATATTTAACTGCATAAAACATGATGTAAGCCCAATAAAGGCAAAAAAATCACTTAAAGCTTCTATCTTCACACTTCACCTTGAAGGGTTTTGAAGGGTTAGGCCAAAACCCATGACAGTCTCAGACCTGAGAACTCACAGTCCACTCCAACAACCTAAATGGGACTACATGGTCAATGCCTCACACAACATGTCTAGAGGACATGGTCAATGTCTCATACAACATGTTAAACCAAGGGACAGAGCTTCTCCAGAAAACAACCCAGCTGTGCACCCTGCTTCTTACAGTTGCACTTGATGAGCTTAAAGGTCTTTTCTAATCTAATCATTTCTATTATTACACAATAAAGTAACGGGACCCTGGACAAGAAGTCAGTAGTTTAGGGATTAAAGGGACTAAGTTCATTGTAAGGGGGTTAGACTAGATGACCTTTGAAGGCCACTTCCAAACCAAACCATTCTGTGATTCTCTCAGTTCTCAAGCTTAATCCTCTTCATTTCTTCTATTACTTTCTAAAACCTGGAATTTTAAGGAGCATTACACTGCTGACAGATTGGAATAAAACAACCCCTTCAAGACATGTCCACAGTTCCCATAGCTGAGATTCCTCCCATGTTTTATTCAGCCTGCCTGAAAGCATCACTGGGGTGTCTTCAGTGGTGCAGCACCTCCCACCCACTGCCCAGCTTGGTGCGAGGCAGCCACTCACCAAAAGCGATCAGCACTGGTTTACCACATGCTCAGACAGGTGATGATTAAAATCCTACCAGCTTTTCAAAGGGGTCTGAATCCCAAGCCACATTTGCAGACCAGCTTTTTCTAATCTTGGAGCAGTGCAGAGAGATGGACACAGCCATGAGCATCTCTTCCGCCCTCTGGTTCCTTGAAGACTCCACTGTTCATGTTAAAACCCAGAAGGCCAACCGTCTCCTGGGCTGCACCCAAACAGCGTGGCCAGAAGGTTAAGGGAGGAGAGTCTGCCCCTCTACTCCACTCTGTTGACACCCCACCAGCAGTGTTGTGTCCAGCTCTGGAGTCCTCAGCAGATGAGACATGGACCTGTTGGAGCAGGTCAAGAGGAGGCTGTGGAAATGATGCAAGGGCTGGAATCCCTTTGCTGTGAGGACAGGCTGAGAGAGCTGGGGTTGTTCATCCTGGAGAAGAGAAGGCTCCAGGGAGACCTTACTGTGGTCTTTCCGTACTTAAAGCGGCCTGCAAGAAAGCTGGGAACAGACTTTCTATCAGGGCCTGTTGTGACAGGGCAAGGGGTGATGGCTTTAAACTAAAAGAGGGGAGATTTGGGCTAGAGATAAGGAATAAATAGTTTATTCTGAGGGTGGTGAGACCCTGGTCCAGGCTGCCCAGAGAGGCGGTAGAAGCCCTATCCCTGGAACCATTCCAGGTCAGGTTGGACAAAATTCTCAGCAACTTGATGTAGTTGATGATGTCCCTGCTCACTGCAGGGTGGTTGGACTAGATGACCTGTACAGATCCTTTCCCACCCAGACCATTGTGTGATTCTGTCACTATGAAAACCAGTGTTACCAGCTTCATGGCCTCCCACAGTTGAGGTGTCCTGGCCAGTGTTACACATTTTATCCAACCACCAACCCACCTCTATGCTAAGCACTGAAAACCTCTACTCCATGATAACTGAATTATTTGCCCTTAACACTGTGCCATAGGGAAAGAGCTCTTCTCTCAGCAGCCCACAGGCTCTTCTCCTAACACTTGTGTCACTGGTGCTAAGGTGAACATGGCTCCTGAAATCCTTTCAGCAGTGTCGGCACAGGTGATGAATGCCACATGCACGAGAGCTTGTCCTCTGACATCAAAAACCCTGAGCAGATGCCAGCATACCAACCATGACCAGAGATCTAAGTTCATCCCCCATGCCTTTGGCATGTTTGCCAGAGGGAATGATGCCAAAGCAAATTTAAGGAAGGGGAGAGAAAAAAAGCAAACTCTTGAAAAATGTAGAAATTGGAGAACTGAAAGTGCTGCATCATCTGCTCTGGGTGAGAAGGGCTTGCTGAGGTTTCAGACAACCATCCCAGGGTTTAAACCTTCTTCTTGAAGGTTTAACTTGCTCTCAACAAAAACACTGAGCCCCCATGAATCGTGCTGCCTTTACAGATCCTGATTTTCCTCTGAGCAACTGAAGCAACAGGAAAAATGTGCCAGGATATGGCAGGTAAAGCTGACTGTCCCACCGGGGGGCTCTGCTGCTTGGCAAGAGTGACCATATGCCCCAGAGAGGTGAACTGAGGACAACATTGCAGCCTCAGCTGAAATCCTTGGCTGGAGTTAAGCCCTCGATGTAATACACTGAGTGTTTCTTCTTATTGTAAAAGTAGTTTATTTTACAGCAGAACTTGCCAGAGCTGACAAGTTTAAAAATGCCACTTGGTCTAAAAATAACAGGGATGACTCGGTTTGAAAGCCCTGCTGGGTCAGGAAGGCCAGGGCTGAGGTCCTCTGTGGAGGGCAGGGGTTGTGCTGACACTGAAAGGCAGCTCTCTACCTGTTGCTGCCCGCACTCAGGGCGTTTCACCAAAAACTTGATTTCTAAACACTGGTTTCTTGTAAAAATGTTAATATTCTGCTAGCTTTGGGAAACTGAGGGAGATGAAGGGCAGAGGGGTGGGAATCAGAGAATCACAGAACCGTTTTGGTGAGAAAACACCTTTAGATCATTGTGCCCAACCCTTAACCCAGCACTGCCAAGTCATCACTAAACCATGCTCCTCAGCACCACATCTACACGTGTTTTTTCAGTCCCTCCAGGGACAGGGACTCCACCACTTGCCTGGACAGCTTGTTCCAAGGCTTGACAATAAATTCCAGAAAGAAATTGTGCAACTCAAGACCATTTCCTCCTGTCCTACTGCATGTTTCTTGGGAAAAGAGGCTAACCCCTACGTCACTCCATCTTCCTCTCAGGGAGTTGTAGAGAGGGAGAAGGTCTACCCTCAGCCTTCATTTCTCCAGGCTAAACAACCACAGATCCCTCAGCTATTTCTCACAATACTTGTGCTCTAGACCCTTCACCATCTTCATTGATCTCCTTAAGACACACTCCATCCCCTCAATGTCCTTCTTGAAGTGGTCCAAAACTGAACCCACAATTCAAGGTGCAGCCTCAGCAAGACCCAGCACAGAGGGATGATCACTTCCCTTGCCCTGCTGGCCACACTATTGCTGATACCAGCAGGTTCATGCTTGGTCTTGCATGCAGCTAGTGCACAAGTTCCCGGCCCTGAAGCAGCAGCAGCATCAATGAGCAAAGCTGTGATGTACACCATGTTTAGGAGCAAAGCAAGTGCCTATGTAACACAGTGTAGCTCCCAAGCTCCAGCTAAACCAGGGCTGAACCCAAACCACCAGAAGGCTGAGGTGTGGAGCTTCTGAAAGGTGATTTTGCATATCCATGTTGTAGCTCCCTTGGTTCTTAGTCCACAGATCTGAATACAGCACTAGTTCCTGGTGTCTCCTGTTACCAGCAACCCAGTTCAACACTGCATCTGCTCACCAGAGAGTAATTACTCTCAAGGGCCCTGCTCAGAAGGAAAAAACAAAGAAGAAGATAGGAAAGTGATATGAAGTACAAGAGCAACAGCTCCTACCACTGATCACAGAATCCCAGAATTCCAGTGTAGTAGGGGTTGGGATGTCTGGAGTTCATCTGGTCCAACCCCCCTGATAAAGCTGGGTCACCCAGAGCAGATCACCCAGGACTGCAGCGTCCAGGAGGGTTTGGAATCTCTCCAGAGAAGGAGACTCCACAACCTCTCTGGGCAGTCTGGTCCAGGGCTCCAGAAAACCTCACAGGAAAGCTTTCCCTCATCTTCAGATGGAAACTCCTGGCTTCTAGTTTGTGTCTTTTTCCCTTTGTCCTGCTACTGGGCACCACTGAAAAGAGTCTGGCCCCATCCTCTTCACCCCTGCCCTTTAGCTATTGATCAGCATTGAGCAGATCCCCTCTCACTCTGCTCTTCTCCAAGCTAAACAGGCCTCTGAGCTCAGTGCTCCAGTGCCTTCAGCACCTTTGTAGCCTCTGCTGGACTCTGTTGAGTAGTTCCTTGTCTCTCTTGAACTGTGGAGTCCAGAATTGGACAGAGTACTCCAGATGAGCATCACTAGAGTAAAAGTGGAGGAGAATCTCCTGCAGTCTCCTGCACACACTCTTCTCAGTGCAGCCCAGGAGACCACTGGCCTTCTTGGTCATGAGGGCACATTGTTGGCTCTGGATGAACTTGTCCACCAGCACTTCTATCTGGGTCCTTCTCTGTGAGATCTTTCCATCAGGTCAACCCTTAACCCATACTGGTGCAGGAGGTTACTTCTCCCCAGGTGCAGGATATTACTCCTGCCCTTGCTGAACTTCATGAAGTTCCCCTCTGCCCAACTCTCCAGCCTGTCCAGGCCTCACTAAGTGGCAGCACAGCCTGATGGGCTGTCAGCCACTCCTTCCTGTTTTGTATCATCAGCAAACTTGCTGAAGGTAGACTCTGCTTTTTGGAATGCTAATGAATATCCTAGGAGAGACCAGCACCTTGATCTGGAGGGTGAAGCACCAGCCAAGAGCAGCATTCCAGCACAGCCTTGAAAATCATGACACATAAAAAATAAAAAGGATGTGAATTATTGAGGTATATTGCTCCTGTTCACCAGTACCTGAAGGGATCCTACAGGAAGGCTGGAGAGGGACTTTCCATAAGGGTGTTTACCAATAGGACAAGGGGGAATGGTTTATAGCTAGGGGACAGCAGGTTTAGGCTGAATTNGTATATTTCTGTAATTATTCCTGTCTATTGTGTATATATCTGCTTGTATATTGTGTTAAGCTGTAAACAGAGCTTCAGTCCTTAACTTCCAGCCGGCTGAGTCTAGTCTGGGTGATTTTACAAAGTGTGTGGGGGGCAGGGAACTCCCAAACCATCACAAGTCCCAACCCCTTCTCAAAGATGGCCATTGCTACCTCCAGCAGACACAAACACCCTAAGCAATTTCATCTGACAGCACAGAAGACAGAGCTGGCCACCCAACACTGAATTCTACCAGAATTTCCCATTTTTTGGGATGAATTTTCCCCAACAAACACAAAACACCAACTTCTATGGGAGAACAAGAAAATAAGTCTGCTGTTTTTAAAAGGAATGACAATGCTGGAGAAGTCTCTCATGTTAGAGCCATTTATCACCAAAACACAACCCATCTGTGTGGCCACCGTCTCAATTAGAGGTAATTAAGAGCATACTTGGAGTGTCGCAAGGACACGTCTACATTGTTCCCCTCCCCAGTTCATCATCATCAGCTGCTGCTCTTGTTGCCAGCATCAGAACAAACCTTCATATTTGTGTTTCCCCCTCCAAAAAAAAAAAAACTTCTGCAGATTACAGAAGAAAGGCTGAAGCTGTGATATGGAGAGAGAAGAGGCAGTGGGTGACAAAGAGTGAGTCACTTGCTAACCTCCTGCTTGGGGTGTTAGTTTCAGGGTGGGATTTTTGAAATGAACTTCTTTTTCTGACCTCATCCCCCACCAAAAAAAGGGGAGAGATTTAAAGTCCTGATTCAATGTTGGTGGCTGAAGCTGTCAGAAACAATTGTCACATCTGTTTTGTGCAATGCTCCTTGGAGGGCAGTGAAATTATGTGGGGCAGAGGATGGGGAGGATACAAGAGGTGAGATCCAACCCTTCGAGAGAGGATTCCCACTGAAAGAGAAATGAGCATGGTAGGCCATGTAGCCCCAGGCAGGTCATTTCTAGGCCCCACTCCTGCTATGCCATCAAGAAGCTGAACATCACTGCAGCAATGGGGGTTAAAAGCCACTGATCAAAAACTCGACTGATCTGCAAGTGATTAACCTTAGGAAAGATTTAAAATTTGGACAGCTGAAAATATTCCTGAAGACAAATTTCACTTCTCTGATCCATTATTCCCATCCCTGGGAGGGCTGCAGCAGGGGAGACAGGGACTCGTCCCACATCACAGAGGGAAACAGAGAGACAAATCAAGGTCTTGTGGGTCCTTCCATAGCAGGCACAGGAGCTGCAGCCTGGGGAGCATGGCATGGGGACTCCTGGCAACAGGGAGGCACAGGGCCTGGATTTTGGGTATGTGATTCAGGGAACAAGCCAGAGTTTAACTTAGCATAGAATCATTTTGGTTGGAAGAGATGGTTAAGAACACCAAGTCTAGCCATAAACCCCACTCTGCCAAGCCCACCACTAAACCAAGTCCCTCAGTACCACAGCTACACATCTTTTCAGTCCCTCCAGGGATGAGGACTCCATCGCTTTCCTGGGCAGCCTGTTCCAAGGCTTGACAACACTTTTGGGGAAGAAATAGTTCCTCATGTCCAACCTAAACTTTCCCTGGCACAACTTGAGGCCTCTTCCTCTTGTCCTATTGCTTGTTGCTGGGGAGAACAGACCAACCCCCCTCCACATCCAAGTGAATTCCTTAAGGATGAAAGCACAGGGCAGCCACATGCCAGCTCTGCAAGTGCTTGCTCTCTACACGATCCCTAGAAAACAGAGAAAGGAGGGAAAGACGCCCATAAATCTGTGTCCTGCAGGCTGAGTATCATCCTCAGGGAGGCGATGGTCCAGAGAGAAGGTGTGAACTTTAACACACCCATCGTCTCTACTGTGTTTGCCACCCGCAGACCCACAGCAGCCATTCCCCCTCTAGCCCGGGGATAATTCCAGCAGCCAATTTGTTTTACGAATGAATGGCAAAATATGGGAAAGGGCTTTGCCTTTGTAAGAGGAAAATGAATAATCCAGCTGTGGGAAATCAATATTTGATGCCTAAGGAGACCTCTGCAAATTCACCAGGCCGCTCTGGTGTTTTACTAAGCTTGCTTTAGAATCCACCTCAGCTAAAATACAACAGACAGGAGGTAACTGATGTGCTGCTTATTATCCTAATTGCAATCATCTCCTTGTTACCTGGTGCTCACCCACATCTGTTTGTCACAGCCATCTGTTGTCTGTCTTAATTAGATCGGAGGGGCAGGGACTGTTGCAGCATGGGATTTGCTAACCCCCTGACATCCCACTTCTCATCAAGCATCTCTGTGCTGCCACCATGAATCCCCTTGCGTGGCCAAGTACAGGGGTGGCAGAGAGAAAATCACAATCAGTCTGGAGAAGAAGAGGTTG
>WBNM01036813.1:187673-221334 GCA_013399055.1 Ramphastos sulfuratus | reverse complement strand
CACAACTGCTTGCAACTTAGCTTGATTGNGAGGTAGCACAACTGCTTGCAACTTGGCTTGATTGATATTTGCCCAAGTGTAATGGCTCCTTTGGCCACAGAAATTCACCAATCAAAATGGCATCTGCAAAACTGACCACATTAGGTGAAACCAAGGCTTGCTGACCCTTATATGGGCAAGACACTGACAAGTACCTAAACCCCTGTGGTTCCCTGTTTATCCCTTTTGGAGGGGAAAAACGGCCCAAGGCTTTGTTTTCCTCCTGCCCTAGCCTCCCCCATCAGCAGAAGGGTGGGGCAAGCCAGGACCTCTAACAGGCCTATTAGCCTTCCAGGACAGTGTGGCTTTTTGTTTCATTTACTGTTGTCTGTCCAATGATGCAACAGGTAAGTAAGATTTTAAAGTCATCTGTGAAAGCTTTAGCTACAGTGTGTTGTGAAAACGTTGAAGGGAGAACACTTTGCTTTGTGGTTCTGCAGGCAGTACTCTGAACAGTGAATGGATTTAATGAGATTCATCTTGATATATGGTGAAGTGGAGTTGTGTGATTATTGGTTGTTGCCTGTCATTTATGCTTTAGGAATGTTTTAAATTCTCTGTTTCCACTGTTGGAAGATTATTTTCAGATTGGATAGGAAAATCTTTCCGAAATGATTTGCTGACTCATCCACTCCATACACAAATCTCTTGTTGTATGCTTCATACTTGTAGTGAAATATTTCATTCTTTTACAAAAGAAAAAAAATATTTGAAGCATACCATATATAAAAATGATTTATAGACTGTCCTAAAAAGCCTTTAAACTGAGTTTAAAATCATCCTGCTGGAGTGGTACTTCTCTTGTCATGTTTGTTGAGAGTAAGATGATAACTGATATTTATTATTCAGTAGGACTGACAAATAACAATCAATCCATTATTTCCTTTGATACTTTTTTATTATGTTCAGAGCAAGAATCTTGCTCACTGGTTGTAGCTACAATTGAATCAGTAAAGAATATCCATCTGCTGCTTTGACAGCCTAATGATGTAGAAAACGATGAGAAAGAAGTGGTCAATAAAGAGATAAATGCTTACTGATCATAAACTCTTTTTGAAAGGAAAATCTTGCCTCTTCTGTGGTAGGTAGGTTCTGATTTTACTGGTGCAACAGGTAAGATGTGAATGAGGTTTTGCCTTGTGTAATGCAAGAGGTTGTCCATACCACTACAACTGTCAGTGATGTAGGCCAGATGTTATATTACTCTCCTTGGTGTCATGGACAGAGTCAGGAAAGAGGCCTTTACTTTTTCAGAAGCAACACAGGTTTTAAATAATCACTCAGTTAAATTTGCTCCTGATTCAGAAATTGTGCAATTTGCTACCACAAATACTTCTGTATAGTATTAAAGGCATAAGCTCGGTGGCATGGTTTTTATAACATTNTTCCAGCTGGCTGAGTCTAGTCTGGGGGATTTTTACAAAGTCGGGGTGGGGGGCAGGGAACTCGCAAACCATCACAATTAGCTATTGTGGCTTTGGCTGGTATTTACACTCCTAGGAAGCTCTTTGCTGTGAGGGTAGTGGGGCACTGGAACAGGTTGCCCAAGCTGGTGGTGGAGACCTCATCCCTGGAGCATTCAAGGCTGGGCTTGGTGGGGCATACTGCAGGGGGAATTGGGCTAGATGACCTTTAAAGGTCCTTTCCAACCTGGTGCATTCTAGGATTCCATGACTTAGTGTATTAGAAGCGTGGGCTTCTCTAATGGGGCAATTCAGAGCACCTAAATTAAGCTCATCCTTAATAAGTGCAAGTCCCTCTGTATCTATTGCTGTAATAGAGAAGTTTGCAAACTGTAGTGACCTTGCTTAAACATGTAGTGCACTTAGTGTTTGGCAGTGTGAATACTCTTGTGTATGTTTTCTTGTGAGTATGCTGCTAGACTAATCCAACATAGCAGATTATGGTGTGATAGCTGAAGATAAATTTGGAGCTTGACTAAGCTAGAAACCAATCTGTTTGCCTTGTTTGTAGAGATGGTTCTGTAATAAACACTTTTTCTTCAGGGTACATCGATTTCCTGAATCAAAATGATTCAGGGGTTTTATATTAGGGTAAGGGAACTGTTATTTGACAAGAAATTGTCTGTAAAATGAATCAGTAAAAGCTGTATTAGAAAGGTTGTAGTAGCAACGTGGGTAAAATTATAAAGACGAGGTGAAAAAACCAGAACAAAAAGGGGGAAATGCCAGATGTATATTTTTTTTCCTATTTGAAATTATATATCTGGATATTTACAAACACTTAAGTGTTTGGAGCAAGTCTGGTTTTAATACAAGCCAAGAAGAACGGCACTGGGAACAAAGGGACATTTGAGCAAGAATAAAAGGAAGAGTGGAAACCTCTGAGAGCGAGGACACCTTGATGTGGTTGGTTGAGTAAGCAGAAGCTGACTATTGTCATGCTGATTGAAACTCACCAGGCAGTGTTCCAATCTATCAGTTTATGAATAGGATCTCTGCAGGAACCATGCAGAATAATTAAAATTTGGGAAAGAACATGTTTTAATGAGTCTCCTTAAGTAGTGATAACTTCATTTGGGAAGGTGCTCAACCCTCAGATTTGAACATGTGTGTTCTTTCAAGAGAACAGTGTTAAACTATTAAGTCAAATGAAAAAAACAAACCCAAATCCCCAGACTGTTTTTTTCCACAGTTGCATGACCAGCTGTGTATGCGCTTGACAGATGTAGTGTGGTTGTGTTGAATAAGTGAAGGATAATGTTGCTGCTACTGAGAAAAAAAGTTGTCCATCAGCCTGTACAATTCTTAATAATGCTAGTGGCTTTTTTTTTTTTTGTGTTGGGAGAAATTAAATAGAAGAAGAAATTAAATTTTCTGAAACACTTTGATGGCAGAAGCTCTAACTTCTGGAAACTCTGTTAACTCTGAAAATCTGCTGCCCACAGTGCCTCAAGGGCAGGAGAAGCCTTGATTGTGCATGCTGTTGTTGATTGCTGGAAGGATATTGTCACAAACACAATGCTGAAGGACCTGCCATGCTTGCTCTCGAGCGTTTTGTCTTTAGAGTGTGTGGTAGACTATCTTTAGAAACATCTGACAATTCCAAATGAAACATGGATTTCTTCCTGATAATGCAGAGTAGAAAATAGTTCACACCTGGTATTTCTTATGATTGGCTTGGCAGAATCAGACTAGGTTATCTAAGCAAATTCAGTCTCCTTCCTGATGGATGTTGTTACTCCCGCAAAGTCCGCATGTGCCAAGTCCTATTACGTATCTGCAATAGATAAGTGATCAGTTTTATGTGCTCTCAATCCCTGAGAAGAAGATATATAATGTACCCTCTCGTACCTGCCAGCTCCCATTCAGTTTTCTGAGCACAAGTGTTCTCAACTGTTTATACGGTTGATCACATTTCCATCCAGAATGCTGTGTGGGCCACCTGCCCCTTCTTTGCAAATGTATTCCAAGAGAATTAGAGCAAATGAGTCCTGAGGGATGTCTTCACTCTAGTTTGTAGAGTTTTTAGTGAAGGTCAGCAGCTGGAAATAAAATTATGCTGCTCTTTTTTTTTGTTTTTCTTATTTACCTGTCTGTGAGGTGCAGCAAGATTTACAGCTCGCGTGAGCCTGACCCACCATGCAAGAAAACCTCAGACCATTCCCCAGCAGTGTAACTGCTTTGAACCTTCAATCCTTCACACACAGGTGGAAAAGGGAAAGCAGAGATGACGTGCTGGTGCCTATCCAGACATTTGTTAGCGAGTAAGAACAGAAAACTCATGCCTTTAGAGCACTTGAGGGCTAAGACTGGAACAGCCAAGCTGGTGAGGTACAGCCATTAGAGTTAAAACCCTGTGAGATGTACACATGGTCACTGCCTTGCTTGCTTTGACCACTACATGTGCCAGCAACAGCCTCTGATTAAGATGACCAGTAGTTTCTTTGGCTAGTTGAAACAGCTCTGAAGCTGGGCTTGATTCCTTTTTTTTTTTTTTTTTTTTTGCAAGGCTCTCAGTCACACCTATGGTGGGTCTCATAAGAGACTATGATGGACCTTCTAGAGGTAAATTGGTAGATCTGCACTTGTTTTGGTACCTTCTGTTCCAGATTCATGTCTGCTCAGTTCATTTTCAGTAGGTATGCTCAGAGCTGTAACAGAGACATCAGTGTATGTTCTCTCCCATACTAATATTAAATAAATATTTGCAAAATCACTCCTACATTGGTAAACTTCTTGTGTGAGGTCCCTTCTGGTCTTTTGGCAGTGTTACAGAAGCTATTCATCACTGTTTTTTAGGATTTCCATTTTTATTGTGCTGAAATGTATCCACATTGTGCTGTGATATCCAGTAATTTTAAATGTTAACGATGTTTCTTAATTTATATGTTCCTATTTTGTTTGAGATATCTGGACCACACCATGTGCAGGGAATACCTAGCAGGTTGACAAAGCAAATGCTTAATTTCTAGAGTTAACAATTAGCTTTATGTAATTCAGTCATTTCATTGATTTTTTTACTATTAAACAATGCATCCATAAATAAATGAGGCATAAGTAAACAAGAAGTTAGCCTTAAATAGTCAAATAAGTTTAGTTATTAAATTAGTTTTTAGATAATATGCATAATTACACAGTGATTTAAATATTTGTATTAAAATAATGCTTCCATTTAAGTACAGTAATACAGCAATATAACAGCTAACACACAGCAAGTACCTTGTTAGGTGGCATAAATACATTGTCAGTTAATTACACTCATCCACTGAGGGCAAACATTTTGGAGTACTTTGTAATTGCTGCCTTATATTGACTGAGGATGAGTTGGTTTCATGAGTAATGATCCAGGTAATGGGGCAGAACAGCATCATCACAAAATGAATGCTTTTAGTTATTAATTGGTAGCCTCTTTCTCACATACTGTGCTAAAATATTCTATAGGAAAACCAATCTTCATTAGTGGTGCTGCAGTGGATTGAAATGTTACTGTATCCTTTTGGGCACTTGGTGAACTGAATGCTTAAATGCTTGGTTTTAACCTTGTAATTAGGCCTAATTTTTGTTTGCAGAACACATAAGCAAGTCCTCACTTCCTGCGGGTTTAAATCCTGTTGTGTTCCACAGCATTTCAGAGGGTAGCTGTGCTCCTTCCAACCCAGTGGTAGACCAGGAGTAGTCTTTTGGGTAGCTGCTTTCGAGAGCTGAGAATAATTTAGATCTGTAAAGGCCATTTAGTTTCAAATAAGCAAAGGAGATATGACTGTTTCTCCTGGAGATGGATTGATCTGAAAAAAAACTGTGTCCTTGTTAGGAGAGAAAAAAACTGTTAAAGGTAGTTATGTTCTGGAACTGAGTGAACCCAAGTGAACCCAAACAGAATCACAGAATCACAGAATGGTAAGGTTGGAAGGGACCTCAAGGATCATCTAGTTCAACCCCCTGCCATAGGCGGGGACCCTTTCCACTAGCACAGGTCACTCAAGGCCTCGTCCAACCTGGCCTTGAACACCTCCAGGGAGGGAGCAGCCACAACCTCCCTGGCCAACCTGTGCCAGTGTCTCACCACCCTCACTGCAAAGAGCTTCCTCCTAACATCCAGTCTAAATCTCCCCTCTGCCAGTTCAAACCCATTGCCCCTTGTCCTGTCATTACAAGACCTTGTCAGTAGTCCCTCCCCAGCCTTCCTTTAGGCCACTTCAGATATTGGAAGGCTACTCTAAGGTCTCCTGGAAGCCTTCTCTTCTGCAGGCTGAAAAGCCCCAACTCTCTCAGCCTGTCCTCATGGGAGAGCTGCTCCAGCCCTCTGATGATAGTCATGTACGTTTCTCAGAGAGAAGCAGTATCAAAGAACAGAAGCATGCAGAGCTTGAAAACCACAACACATTTTAGAGATTATGTGACAAATAATGACAGGATTGCTTAAACATGGTTGCTAAGAAGTTATTACTTAGTGGACTGTGTACAGCTAATGTGGATGTGTGCTGGACAAAACCTGGTGGATGGACTTTGAAATACTGCTCAGCTGGTACCTGTAGGAGTGATAATTAGAAGTGGTCTGCTTAAATAGAAAATATGGAAGATGGCTTTCCAGCACCAGAGTTTTGTCTGTCAGCTGCTGCTGGATTCTCAGAGCTGAATGTTAATTCTGCCATGCAAGATGTAATAAGATAGCCCCACTTGGCAGGAGCTTGTGCAGACACCTCCTACTTCAGATAGGAAAATACTGCCTCTAATGTGTTACAACTCACTTTGAGTTTTATTGACATGTACTAGGGAAAAACCTAAATAGAAGCATGCAAGACATGTCAATGAACAATTTGAAAGGGCTGTTGGACAGCAGATACAGTCTAAAGACACTGGTGGAGATGTGTTCTTATTTACCCATTACAAACATACAAATACACACAAATATACAAATATATTTCAAAGTGTTGTTACTTGCATTGAATTGACAAACATTAACAGTTGCTACTATACACCTAACAGTCCTTAAAAGTTGCATAGTTCTTCATAGATATAAAAATTTACACTTGCCCCTGATCTAGAAAGTCCTAGAAGATGTGCACGCAGGAGAATACTCCTCCAACTGTGAGAGGCTGTGAAGCCCACATCAGATACATCTGATACTTGCATGTTTTGGAAGGGTTTACAGGTTGAAAATATTTAATTAATTTGTCTTACTTTTAAAAATATAATTGACATTCATTTGTGGATAACACACTTTTATGTTCAGCTCTATTTGATCTTTTAAAATAGGTTTTATTTTCCTGTACCTTTTCCCTTCTGGTAATCATTAGCTAATTCATTTGCTCAGCTGTGAATTTCTGTGATGATTTGTTTTCAGCCAGGTCTGCCTTGCACATCTCACTAGTACACAGGTTTATAAATAAATAACTTTCTGAGTTGCAAATGTAAACAAGCACATAAGAGCATTTCCAATTACTTTTGTAAACAAGTTCAGCTTCTGTAAATACATTTACTAAGCTGTGCTGAAGTACAGTGAGAAAAACTGTCTGTGCTTGGTTATTTTAGCTGGAATACTGCTGGCAGCTGAAAATGTGGTGGGAAAAAGAAGGGCTTGATTTGCACTTCACACTCTTACAGAGTCATGGGTGTTTCTGGATCAAGCAAGAAGGATTGATTGGGGTTTTTTTTTGTTTTTTTGGTTTTGGTTGGATTTTTTTATTGTTTGTTTTGTTGTTTTGCTGTTTTGGTGGAGGTGGGAGGTTGTTTTTCTTTTGACAGATTGCAGCAAGTCATTGCTTTGTCAGACCCAGTATTGTGTTTCTGAAAGTGGTTAGTGCTGCAAGCTTGAGGTGCAACTGCAAAGCATTAAAGTCACAGAAAAACAGTTCAACTTTCCCAATTAGTGTCATTCTTCATCTTCTGATTGGTTTGGTTTTTTTTTAATTCTTATTTAGCTAATGAAACCTTTATTTTGAGTCATAAAAATATGTCACTGTTTTTGCCCTTTCTGTTAATAAGAGATTGTTAGGGGTAAGTTTTAAATGGTTGAATGCCTCACAAAAGGTTGGGTTTGCATTTACTTTGTAATGAAAATAACAGGTCAGGAGCTGGATGTGGATCTAGTTGCAGTTCCTCAGCTTTGCCTAGAGTCTTCATACTGTCTTTGATGGGCACTGGCAGATGGAGATGGCTGATTCTGAAACCTATCATAGCCTGAGGCTAACATCTTCTCCTCCTTTTCTCCTGTGTTACTTATCCTGCAATCTCCTGTTCTATGCACGCTGGAAGACATTCACAATTCAAGGTCTGAGAGGAGACACAGAAACTTCCAGTGTTGATCCTGCATTCGGTGTGGCTTTTCCCTGCAGGTTTGTCCCCAGCACCACAAATGAAACAGAGCATGCAAGGGACAGCTGCTACAACTGATCAGAGTAATGTGGTGAAAGATGCTGGTGCCAAGTAAGAGAGGCATCATGAATTGAATTGTTCAGGAGACTTGGACACAGTGGGAAGTCCCTTGGAGAAAGTATTTTTTCCTTTAGCAGGAAATTGGGAGTGTCTGTAGATATACTTATGTATAACATACACAAATCCTGGTTTCATGTAGTATTAGCATTTATGGCTCCTAACTATTTAAAAAAAGTGGCCAACAGACTTCTGTGGAATATAGGCAAAATTAAAATGAGCTACAGACAGTTTTCTTGGAGCCAGGTTTTGAAGGGGGAATGATGCATCATAAAATCCCATGTTTCAGTTCCATGAAATAACAAAATTAGATTGGTTTATAGATGGCCTTGTCAAGCTGAGTCTTGAATATTCCCAGTGAGAGAGATTGGAAACAGGTTGCCAGAAGAATGGTGCAATGTTCAGTGGACCTTACAGTGGGTATTGTGTTTTCTTGTCTCAGGTTGGTATTTCTACTGATTCAGTTTCTACCTGTTTCTGGTCATTGTGCATCCTTAGTAGAGTGTACCTCCATGTTCTCTACCAACTACCTCTTAACTATTAGAAGTCATGTTGCCTGTAAGCTGAAGAATCCCAAATACTTCAGCTGTCTTTATGTCCTGTTCTTCAATGCTTTACTCATCTTGAAGACCTTCTGCTTTTGTGGAGGACACTTGGTGGCCTTTAATTTTTCCTTAATTTGTCTTGAACTGGAATTACCAAAGTAAAGTCAATGGAACATGCTGAAAATGTGGACTACTAAATGCTGAAGAAAGGCTGGGGAGTCAAATGGGATAGGATGAGGAGGAGGAGGATTAATTTACATTGTGGTATTAGTGATACTGCAAAATATGTACTTCTCTGTTGTGTCTGTGTTTTGGATACTGTGCCCCTTGTCCCTTCTCAGCTGTCTTTTTCTATGCTTTGTAAGGATTTTACTCAGGGTGGGCTTTCCTCAGTACTCCATGAAACCAGTGTCAGTGGATCCATTCCTATAGAGGATGATGATATTTCTGTCCTTCAAACTGTATGAGTCATGGTGTGTTATTAAAGTAGCAATCACTCATAATTCAAGGAAGCATGGCCCCGTCTCACCAGAACCTGTGATTCATCATACTGATATTGCCTGGGCAGTCTTGAAGGACGCTGCATGGCAAGTACTTGGACTCTGTCCTTGGAGTTCTTGATACACATGAATCCCTTCTTCAGCCAAACTAACTGAAATGTCTTCTGAACAGGATGCAAGACAGTATCAGCAACTGAGTTTGCCAAATATGATATGGAACAAGGCTCAAACAAGACTAGGCAAGCTGTCAGTGAGAGCAAGCATAGCTATGCCAAAAAGGCATAGAAATGGGCATTGTGAAAATGAAGATGGTAATTAGTTCTGCTGAGGTGGCAAGTAATAGCTCATGGGCTACTCTCAGGGCTGTATTGCTCCTCGTTCCAGTGCTTGTGTTGGATGTCCCAGGGTGCACCAGCTTGCTTTGCAGTATCCTCTTTGCACAATCTGAATGATATTCAGACCTGGGAAACTACCAGAAACTAAGATACCTAAGAGCAGCAGCTGCCATTGCTGGAGATATCTGTGCTTTGGTGATCTAGTCACAGTGAAGTATGTCCTCCTGAACTGTCAGTTCCACATTGAGGCCGCAGTATTGTGTCTGCTCATTTGAATCTGCAGCCTGTCTTTGGGTGTGATGCTTTTCCAATTGGTAGTATCCTATAGCACACTTAAAATCTTATCACCTCATAGTCTTTAATAATGAGTTACTTTTCAGATGGGAAGAATGCTGAGAAAACAGTCTAAATGTTTTTATAGTCATCCCGTTAATAAAAGTAGATATGCTGACTTGTTTCCTTTAGAAATGTCTCTGTGCTGTCATCTCCTCATCTTTTGCTTGAAATGCTCTCAATGTTTTTGTCAGCTTCTCCGCCCCTTTGTTGTTTGTGGATAGTCCTTAAGAAAAAAACCAACACTTTGTCTGTCAAACACTGTCTTTGATCCTTGTACTGTTCATTGTTCATGGGACATGACAGATACTAGGTGAACCTCGAATGGTTAAAATCAAAACAGAAAACCACAATCCCTGTGTACAAGAGGAAAAGCAACAGAAGAGCTGAAGTAATAAATGGGCAGCCAGAGTTCTGATTTTTCAGTCTGCTCTATGTTGGTGTAGTGTTTTGCTCTAAATGAAAACCACTATAGAAACAATACACTAGTTACTGTTTCTCTGTTGTCCTCCCCACCCTCCCTACAATATCTAGCCAGTACTTGGGTTCCTTACTGCTTTGTCCTCTTTGTTTCTAATAGTATAAAAGGCTGAGCTGCAACATGAAATTTTAGGTCCAGGTGATCAGCCCCTCTGAAACAGAAGTCCTGTGTCGCCTATTCAGTGTTGGGAACTGTATAGAGCTTGCCTTCTATAAGCACACATCTTTATACTGAGCTAATTGAGCAGCAAACATTTTAATATGAGTAATTAAAATGCAAAGGAGAGTTTCAGGGCTACCTTTGAATCCATCCTCATATAGTAGAACATCAAATCATTAAGTATCTTCCTTATTCAATATGCTCGTTTCTTTATCTGAAGTCTGCCTGGTAGCAGGATGCAATGTGGCATTGGTTCAAAAAAGATAGAATCAAACGTAAGCCTCGTGTCACTTTAGTATGATTGAAAATGCCTCAAACACTAAGGGATGTGCTGAACTGCATCTCAGTTCTTGGAATGGATCAAACATGAAAGTAGAGAGTAGGAGTAATCCCTGGTCCTTCAGGCTGGGGGGAAAAGTGGTTGCTTAGCTTCTGTGCTGTCCTTCCACATCCAAGAAGAGTCCTAGAAACTCATTGTAAAGTTAGATGTGCACATAAGCACACCACTATTTCATCATTCTCATGTCTAAACTGTTGAACCTAGAAGTGGTACCCATCTCTCATGCCCTAGAACACACCCCTGTGTGTCACCTTCTAGCTGTGCGTTGGGAGAAGTTCCAGGTATGCGCTGGACTGATTGGTGTAAAGCAAGGAGGAAGCTGAAAGCTGTAATGCAGGCACCAGAATGCTTCTGCACCATTATTTATGTGCACATAATATTTGTAATCTGTCTGTAATGCTGTAATAAGGTTGTCCTGGAACACAGCAATTGTGTGGGACCCAAAGGACCTAAGGATCTTTGAAATTCATTTGTGCTCTTGGCAAGGTCACACAGTGGTTGAGGGATACAGACTCAGAAAAGAAAGAGAAAATTTGTGATGGACAGGAAAGACAAAATCTGACAATATTTAGCATTAGAACCAGTTCCACTGTGAAAAATTAGACTACGATTAAACTTCTGGAGCATTTTCATCTCCTGCTCTTGTCAGGAAAATCAGTGGAGCTAAGATGAATGATGTTTTCATGTAGTGAGCACTCTGCTCTTGTTGAGAGCTCCCTAGGCACTTTTGTGTTGGTCCCGCTGCTCTGAATGCATCTGCAGATAAATTTTCTGTAATCTGAATAGGGTGTAGCAGTAACTTTCCTCTGCACCTAGTGATTGCCATTTGGATCTGTGGCTTCCTTTATGTTTCTGCTTTTACTGAAGGCATGGTCCCACAGTGCCCTCTGGCACTCCAGTTCCCCAGGGGCAGAGATGAATCCTTACCAAAAGCTCTGTCTTCAAAAGAGATAGAGATGTGGGAAGCGGAGTTATTTCTATTCCGTGAATCAATTTGATAACTTTTCTGTGTGGCATCTACTATTTATCATCACTACAAGTGCTACCAAAAAAAACAATCTTTGAGGTCATAGAATCATAGAATGGTAAGGTTGGAAGGGACTTCAAGGATCATCTAGTTCCAACCCCCTGCCACAGGCAGGGACACCTCCCACTAGCACAGGTCACTCAAGGCCTCGTCCAACCTGGCCTTGAACACCTCCAGGGAGGGAGCAGCCACAGCCTCCCTGGGCAACCTGTACCAGTGTCTCACCACCCTCACTGCAAACAACTTCCTCCTAACATCCAGTCTAAATCTTCCCTCTGCCAGTTCAAACCCATTACCTCTAGTCCTGTCATTGCAAGACCTTGTCAATAGTCCCTCCCCAGCCTTCCTGTAGGCCCCCTTCAGATACAGGATCATCACTGACTGTGTAGAAGCCAAAGTGCTGGAAACTGAATGCCATGTTTACGTTTTCATGCCATAAAGACTAAGTATGAGCTTTTTATTCCTTGTATATTTAGTTGTTAATTCTTGAGAAATGAAAGAATTCACAACCAAAATAGGTGCAGTTGCCTTACCTGGAGCCATACCTGATTACTTCTGAGCTCTGTTTCTGTAACTGTTTCAATCTGTGTGATCCGTATGGATTTCAGTGATGGATGTGTTTACCATGTGCTTATTTAGATTTCTGCTTCACACACAGGATAAGCTGTTACTGTGTAGCTTTCATACTGGCTGATGATAACTTCACCCCATGTTGCTTTTCCAATTATTTTTCTGTGATACGTGGGTTGCACAGTGAGCCTATTTATTTTATGAAGTTTAGGAAGTCAACCCACAACATTTGCAGAATTTATCTGTTCTGGTTTTTGACAGTCATCAGTGATCTTGTGAATAGTTATTATTGCTGTCTGTGGTGTGTAGCAGAGTCTTGCTGAGGATCATGTCCAAGGACTTTTTCATTTTACCTGAGCTTTCTAGCTTTGTAAGTATATAAGAGAAATGAAAAGAGGATGGGGATCAGTTTATATATATATATATATATATGTGTGTGTGTGTGTGTGTATAAATATATGTATATATGTAAATATGAGCTAACAGTGTGCCCAGGCAGCCAAGAAGACCAGTGGCATCTTGGCTTGTATTAAAAATGCTGTGGCCAGCAGGAGCAGGGAGGTGATTGTGCCCTTGGACTCTGCTTTGGCAAGGCCACACCTCGAGTATTGTGTTCAGTTTTGGGCACTGCAGTGCAAGAGAGATGTGGAGGTGCTGGAGTGGGTCCAGAGGAGGGTAACAAAGCTGGGGAAGGGCCTGGAGAATAAATCTTAAGAGGAGCGACTGAGGGAGCTGGGGATGGTTAGTGTGAGGAAGAGGAGGCTGAGGGGAGACCTCATTGCTGTCTACAACTCTTGACTACGTCTTTTCAGGTAGGCTGCTGCTGGTCTCTTCTCACAGGTAATTGGAGACAGAAGAAGGGGGAAGCTGAGGCTGGGGAGGTTTAAACTGGACATTAGGAGAAAGTTTTCCATGGAGCGAGTGGTCAGGGACTGCAATGAGCTGCTAAGGGAGGTGGTGGAGTCACCAACCCTGGATATGTTTGAGTCTTTTGGATGTGGTGCTTAGGGCTATGGTTTAAGGTGAATCTTGTAGAGTAGGGTTCTAGGTTGGACTTGGTGATCCTGAAGGGCTTTTCCAAACTGCATGTTTCTGTGATTCTGTGATATAAGATTTAAAAAAAAAAGCAGAGATTTCTTTGTTATGTCTGTATTTTAAAGTGATTTACAGATGGTATCTTGAATAACGATAATTATTTGGAGCTGTGTGCTTGGTACAGCTGCATTCACCTTCTTCTGTATATTTAGGGAAAAAACTCTGTGCTACTTTTCCAGAAATATTGCTTCTTATGGAAGTAATATGTAATAATTCATTCTTAGGCACAGTTAGGCACTGAAATGCACACACTGGATAAAATAATTCAAAGTCAGGGACACCATCTCAGAATCATTGAGTAAACTAAGGAAGTTACCCAGACCATCCTCTTGATCTGAACTCAAACATAAATGAGAAGATAAGTAGGACTTCTGGAGGAGTTGGAATCAGATTAATATCAGACAAGGAGGACAACCAAATAAGGATGATTTGGGAAAATCAGTTTTGTATTCTCAGACTGTTTAGTGCTTGAGGCATCACATCTCAACCTATGTGCAGGGGACACATTGCTTGTGAGTGTTTTGAGTGGAAGTGTCAGCGCATGTGTGACAAACAGCTGAATGTATGTGGTACCACATAACTGAATTCAGAAATGCTACCATATTAAGAAACCTCAAAGTCTACATTTTGTCCATATTTGAAAGAGACTCAGAGTAGATTTGTAGTAAAGGTCTTCATCCTGCTTTCTTAATGACAGAGCTTCTGGGGGAAAAAAAGTAAGTACACAACCACCCACAAAACCAGGAAAATTTACAACTGATTTCAGGACTTATTAAATGAGATGTTGAAATGTAATTTACACACTTAAAAGCTGGAGCAATAAATAACCACAGCTCTTAGTAGTTATGTAGTCTGTTTGGTACATACCTTTACATGATGACATTCCTAACTAATTGCTCACTGAGTGTAATCACTTCCTTGCCAAGGTTCCATTTGGAACAGTGTCCTCTTACTGACTGCAGCTAATCATAGATATTGAAATGGGGACTGCAGCAAAATCTTTTAAGCGACTTCTATGGCATAAAAAAAAAAATCCAAATGTGAAAATACTAAATAGAAAGCTTACTTTTCTAAGTTATTGACTTAAGCCTTAGGGCTTAAGGGCTTTTTAAAGGGTTATGAGGATTTGCAGATCACTGCTAATTATGTCTTCATTTTATCTGATGTGGCTGTAATTTATCGAATCGTGGGAGTTGATAAGATTGAATCTCGAATTCCATTTTGTTCCTTTTCTTTACATGCCTCCCAATAGAAGAATATTCCTTTGGTGCCAGAATATTTGTTTTTTACTGGTATAATTTATTGCTGTCAACCCTGGTTCTGTTATAACATAGCTGTAGCCGTGGATCCCTAATTGATGCCATATTGTAGTTAAAAAGTCTGACTGATTTATTAAGCTGTTTTCCTTTCCATATAATAGTAATATGCATGAGCAGTATGAAGATGCTTTTGTTCACATTTTCTGTGAGCATGAAGCCATGCCATTCTCCTTCTTTTACTTTCCTTTTGCTTTTTAAGGTTTAGCTGACAAGTGACCAGTGTTAAAGATGTGTTGGGTTTAACCTAGCAGAAAACCAATCTGCAGAAGAGAGGAAACATAATTGCTGTGTGTATGCAATCCCCTTGCATGGGACAGGCATCAGAACAATATTGGTTAAAACTGGTCCATTACCTTCTCTGAGAAAGCACGGATAAAAGTACCCTGGTGTCTCATTTGGTCTCTGCTTATGGTCATGCTTGCTTTGGTGCTTTAATATTTCATTAGTTGCTTTGTTTTTGTAGTGTGTTGTTTTTAACTGTAAGGCATATCAGTTGTGCAGGCCACTGAGCACCTCATGGGAAAGTGTGGGACAAACTCAGTTGTTTGCTGTTATTGTGATGTACTCAAAGCAAGTTAAACACATTGTGGTGTAGAAATTACACAGCACAAATAACTGTGTAAGGAATAAAACACCTTTAGCTCTACACTTGGGCTACCTTGCTATTCCTTCAGGCATCTTGTGACTAAACCTAGCTGCCCTAAAGTTTTATATGCTCTGGTAACCAACTTCAAATCATGTGGCAGAGACATGTGGCATGTCAGTGAGCATGAGGTTTTTCATTGACCTTTGCATAGCTTCTCCTTAAGCCAATTGTCCTACTGCAATCTGAGATAGGTATCTGTTTTTCTGGAGTTTTGTCTGGGTTATGTATGCACAGGATCACAGGATGTTAGGGATTGGCAGGGGCCTCTGGAGATCATGGAGTCCAACCCCCTTGCCACAGCAGGGCCATAATCTAGTGCAGGTCACACAGGAACACATCCAGATGTGTCTTGAAAGTCTCCAGAGAAGAAGACTCCACAGCCTTCCTGGGGAGCCTGTTCCAGTGCTCTGTGACCCTTTCAGCAAAGAAGTTCACCATTGTGTTGAGCTGGAACTTCCTGTGCATTGCCCCGATTACTCCACTGTAGTAGATGACAGCCAGCTATTTTAGGGCAAAAAGACCTGATCCTTTGCAACTTGGTTGGAATTTCTTAGCAGTTAGGTGCTTTTGTGACGAGTTTCCTGACAGTTTTCTGTTGCTGTGTACTTAACAAGTAACTCTACTGTGCATAGTTGATTTCTGTTCTGTTCTGGAAAAATATAAGCTGAACTATTGGTTGTTTTATATTATCCAGTATTCATTTCAGAAACATAAAAATAACCTCACCCCAAAAATGTTTCTAGCTATGACCAGAGTTCCTGAAGTGACCTTGCCCTACCATTTTTGCTGGTAGTGCCAGCTGCTCCCTTTATCTACCATCTGCCCTTTCCTGCCATCACCTGCTTGTAGTCCACCCAAGCATCAGTTCTTCTTAAAAAGAAAAGCTTGTGCTAGAGAGTGCTTATTGGAACCAGAGTTAGGCTATTATAGGCATGAAATCAGGGAGGAGGAAGGGATGGAGCTTCCATATTCAGGATGAGCAGGGCAGTGTAGCTTGATGTCCAACAGAGAAGAGTCAGGTACTTAGTACCTAGGTTTGCCTACCAGACCACTAATGGGCTAGTGATGGGAGGAGGAAGTGTTTTATCAAACTTACTGTTTATTTTCTCAATTCTAATAGCTTGGAGAGGATTAGGTTTTGTTGTGTGGTGTTTTTTTGGTGTGGTTTGTGTTGGTTTGGTTTGTTTTTTTTTAATCCATTTTTGTCTGTTTGTTTTTTTTCTGTTTCTTTTATCCTGAATCTTTTTTCTTGAATATATATGGCTGCAGAAAATGAAGCTTCTTCACTTTTCGACAGGGCCCGAATGAGGCTGCAGAATTTCCACAAGCTATGGCAAAACATTATCTAGTTACAGATCAATATGACCCCTGGAACTAATAAAACTTTGTGGGACAAAATTGTAGTAAAACCTCATTATCCTTAGACTCAATGTAAGTGATTGAATATCCTGATTGGCTTTTGTGAGGGTCATACTCTGCAGGTAGGAGAAGCTGTCTAGGAAGGAATGCTTGTGAACTGAAATGTGCATGGTTTGAGTAGACTTAGATCATTTGCACTTCCATTTCCCATGCTGTGAACTGAAAGAGAACTAGACTGCTGTTTTAAAATGCAGGTTTTCAGAAGTATGTTAAAAGGATACAGCCTTTTAATGAAGCTTTTCAAAGTTTTTTGTTAACCTGATTACTTTTCTTTGTTATGACCCGGCTTCAAACAGTTACTGTTTTGCCTTGTCAGGTTTCTTGTCTGCATCTGTAAAGATCTTGAAATCATAAGGCATTTTAGGCTGTTTTTAGAGTGGAGCCATCTTTAGATGGCACATCACTGAGGGCTACAGGAGGCTGTCAAAGGGATGCACACGTTTATTGATAACAAAGATCTAGCTGTGCAAGAAGTAAAAAAAATATATGTCTCTTAGTTTCCATTTTCTCAACAAACAAGCTTTATTAAAGCTCTTCCCACTTGAGGTAATGCAAGAAGGTTAAAAGTATTTGGGGAATGATTCAAGGAGAGTTTAACTCTTTGGCGTTTGCAGCTGGATATGCTTCTTAGACCCCCATTTCTTCATCCAGCAGATATTCAATCCAGGAAAATGTTGATGGCCACTCCAGTTTTACATCAGCCTTCTTGCTATGTGTCTAACATTACTCATAGTCTACCCTGATGCAATCTTATATTCCTCCTCTTTAACATTGTCTGCTGTCAGTGAGCTATCTCATGGATAGGTTTTTCTGACTGCTGACATCTTGGGAGCCACAACTTCACCATGCTGCCTTTGGTATGCACCCATTATGTAAGACATAGTGGGAGTGGGATATATTGCACAGGAGCGTAGAGGAGGAGGAATTGCTGCCTCAGAGGAGCTTGAGTGCAGTGACAGCAAATGTGCACTGATCAATAGCTCACATACTGGCTTACTTTATTTCTTAAATTTTTTTCCTGCTTAAAATAAATTCTGGACAAGTTTCAGCCTTGTTCTCAGGAGGACTTTTCAAACCCATGCCACACCACTGGGAATGAAGCTGCATTTAAACCCAACTGCAAGCCAAATTCGGCTCTTCAGCCAGTTTGTCCATTCCTGGTACATCACATACTTAGCCATTAAAGTGTGAATCTGTTGTCTACTGCAATGTGCTTTTTGAAAGGCAGAGATAAAGTGTAATTGCCATATCTCAGTAAAGACAGGATCGGCTTAATCTGAGATAAATGAAAAATAAGTTCTGTGTTCTTAGAAAGCTAATCAATAGACTTGCATTGACTCTTGCTACCTAGGAGACACACAGCAGGAAACCATCATGCTTTTGTACTGCTTCTTTCAAAGAACTTGTGGAGTTCAGTTGGGGACATATGTTGACAGCTTAAGTGCATACAAGCAAAGTTCTCACTTCATCTACCTCACTTTCGCTTCAGCTTCCATATGTGTCTGAAATTTTTTATGGGTACTGTCCAAGCTCTTTTCCATTTTAAAATACACTACAACTTGCTTTTCATAATTTTCAGGTCTTCTCTCCCTTCTTTATCTCTGCTGCATCTATCATATTATGTCAGAAGGACTTTATTGGTAATGAGTAACCAAACACTGAACAAAAGATGATAGTGTGTCTGCCTTCTCCAAGAAGTGCAGTAAATCTGGTTTATAGTAGCTGTGTTTGTGATCTGAGACATCAATTGGTATAAAAGTTGTCAACCTAATACCCATTTCCACTCTAGAAATATAATCCTGTTTCTGAGATGGTGCCTCTCTCCCTGGCTTTAAATAAAGATGACACAGAGCTAGTGCAGAGCATGCTGCTCACTGCCTGTCAGGTTGTCCTTACCTCTATGTACTGGTGAGCCTCTCAGAATAGCAGATTGTGAAGATGTATCTTGAAGGTGCTCATTCGGAGTGCCAAAACGTGAGATACCTTTCAGTCCCTCAGGTCAATTTTCTCTTGGCTTCATTTTCAGCCTTTGCAGGCCTTCTTTAAAGCACTTGTGCTGCCAGTTCCATAACTATGTAATATTTCAATTTGCATTAGTATGTCAGAGTAGAATTTATCCTTTCATTATTCACCAGTTGCAGATATAATGATGTTCTTGATTTCCATAAGGAGTGGAAACAGTGTGCTGAAACTCTCCTTTTAGTGGTGACAGAAATAGTGCAGGCTTTACCCCATCAGTGCAAAATGATTCTGTGTGCTTTAAAATGTGCAAGAGTTCTTGAAGTCTGTTTTGTGTGCAAGCTGTGTCACTTCACAGACCCATCTGTTTTGACTTCAGGTAAATAATTTTTGTTGATAACACTCTCTTATGCTAGTGATAATTCCAATGATAGATTCCAAAGACAAAATGCTCTTTGATCTCTCAGCTAAAAATACAGAGCAGTGATGGGCTGTCCCAAGGTTATTCACACAATGGGAAGTTTTGATATTAAACTTTTGCTTCATCACCTTTTTCTGTTATTTTTTTTTTCATATCTGTGTTTCAAAGTACAGCTTCAGGAACATTGAAGGGCAGTAAAAAGTTGGAGCGGGTCCAGAGGAGGCCATGAAGATGCTCAGAGGGCTGCAGCAGCTCTGCTATGAGGACAGGCTGAGAGAGTTGGGGCTCTGCAGCCTGGAGAAGAGAAGGCTTCCAGGAGACCTTGGAGTGGCCTTCCAGTATCTGAAGGGGGCCTACAGGAAGGCTGGGGAGGGACTATTGACAAGGTCTTGCAATGCCAGGACAAGGGGCAATGGGTTTGAACTGGCAGAGGGGAGATTTAGACTGGATGTTAGGAGGAAGTTGTTTACAGTGAGGGTGGTGAGACACTGGCACAGGTTGCCCAGGGAGGTTGTGGCTGCTCCCTCCCTGGAGGTGTTCAAGGCCAGGTTGGACGAGGCCTTGAGTGACCTGTACTAGTGGGAGGTGTCCCTGCCTATGGCAGGGGGTTGGAACTAGATGATCCTTGAGGTCCCTTCCAACCTTACCATTCTATGAACATATTTCTGACCGTGGACTCGTCTTCACCTTAACAGGCATTGTGCACATTCAGTTTTCTCAGAGCAATGATGAGCTCTTAGTGCTCAGATTCTTTGTAATAAAGGAGTGTTGCTGAATGCAGGTGGTTACAATTCTGCTTTTAATAGCTTTTATAGTTAAGAGCTGGAGTTGTTCAGCCTGGAGAAGAGAAGACTCTGGGGAGGAGACCTGATAGCAGCCTTCCAGTACATGAAAGGGACCTAGAAGAAAGCTGGGAAGGGACTTTTTACAAGGGCTTATAGTGATAGGATGGAAGTGAGTGGATTGAAGCTTAAGGAGGGGAGATTTAGACTGGAGATTAGGAAGAATGGATGAGGCCTTGAACAACCTGCTCTAGTGTAAGGTGTTCATGTCATGGGGGTTGGAACTGGATGATCTTTAAGGTCCTTCCCAACATAAGCCATTCTATGAATCTGTGAATCTGCCAATAATTCATGTGTTAGACAAGTAATGGCAGGTCAATAAGGGGTGCTCATTTTGGAAAGACATCAAGTCTTGCTTCCAAGACCTAGAATGAAGACTGTCTTGCAGTCCTGGTAGAATGGTAGTTCAGCATATACAACCTGATGTTGTTATTTTTCCTATTTGTTTGTCTTCAGTGTCTAGGCATTGGATCTTATAACTATATTGTTTATCAGATAATTATTATTTTTACATTTAGGAAGTAAATTCATCTCAATTGCATAGCTACTGCATGCACCTTATCTGCCTTCAGTTGGCTCAGTATTGTGTTATGAAAGAGAGATAAAGACTGTTATCTGCAAATCACAGTTCTGTGGTTTGCATGTTATGACCTTAAAATGTGCAATCACATTGTGTGGCTGCTGTTTAGGAGCAGATGTTTGTGACCAATTCAATTCCTTTAAGTGAGATAGATTACAGAAACAGCTGGCTATCACATTATTAGAGATTAAGTCTTAAAGACACTGCAATTAAAATAATTATGTTGTTCTTTTTTTTTCTGGCTACAGAAATGCTGGTGGGGTTGTGGAGATTAGTCTTGTCTGCAATGACTCAATATTCAGAAATGACTGACTTTTTTAAATGGAAAAAGAAAAAAAAAATTACTTCAATAGAGCTTTAAGAGTCATTACTTGAAATCTTTTCTCTTCCTTGTTTGCCATTCCAGTGATGAGGCTTCTCACCCCCAGAAACACCTTTGAAAGTCTGTGCTGTGCACAGGTTGTAGAGCCATTGAGAGCTGCTGTCAGACAGATTTGGCTCTGCTGCCACTGAGAGGAGTGAAACAGAGTACAGAATTTGGATGATAGCAAGAGGTCATTAGTGTTATCTGCGCCATCACATTGATTTTAATTGATGGCAGACCCCAGGCACTTTCACTAAGATGACTGTGTCATGCAGAAACTTATCTTGAAACTTACATAATCACGCAGCCACCATCCTTTCTTGTGCTACTTCTGGGGCGTTGAGTCATCCTCCAGAAATAACCCCGAAGGAGATCATGTATCTTGCATCCTCAGTATTCTTTAGGACAGCTGTGTTGCTTGCTTTTCCAGTTTAACTGAAAATATTAACACACACAACACACCTCTCAATACATATAGAGGCTGCTTTCTTTCCAGGGCCAGGCTGTTTTCATTTTCCCTTAGGAGCTTTGTCTTCAACACTGCCTCTTGTTTTATGGTAGAGTGCAGGGCAGTCTGGAGCGTGTTTTGGTGCAGGAAGAATGTTTGCTCTCTGGTTCCAGATAGTGAATAAATTATTTGATTGTTCCCTGGAGAGCAAACCAGCATGGCTTGCCAGTGAGCTTCAGGTTGCCTGCAGGACCTTAGAAGTGAGACCAGATGGGCTGGGAACCTACCCAAACCCTGGCTCCTGTGTGCTGGCTGCCTGCCGTGCCCTAGTCTCCCATCAGAGGCATGTGAGGATCATGCTCTGAGGCTGGGCCCTAAAGCAAGAAGCATTTGAGCCTATTTCTAACAAGCTAACTAGACCCTTGGGTCTTACAGACATGCTTTGTGCTTTCTGGAACAATAAAAGTGAGGTAGAGTATGCATAGAGGTGAAAACTGATGCTTCCCTAGATTGAAAGGAGAGGGTAATTTTGAATTCAGTTAAGCAGGTCCTCTGCAGTCACAAACGATGCTGAAATGTGCTAAACCAACATAATTTCCCATCCTTCTGAATTCTGGTGTAGCTAGGCTAGAGGTGGGAAAAAAAAAAAAAGTCACAAGGACAAAAAAATTAATCTTGCCTGTAAAAGAGCTGGCAAAGGCATTCTGAACAACCACCATATGATTTTTCAGCTGCAAAATGTCAGCCTTCATCGTGGCTATGCTACCAGAAATACTTCATCAGAGCTTCAGCTTGACTGTTTAGATTAGAGAACATTTGTTTGTAATTCGGAAGCATGGCAGAAATATGTGATCAATATTTAGCTAGTGGAACTGTAATTTCTCATCTGGTGACAGGTAATGAAAGATATTTTACTGCCCGAAACTACTTTTTCCTTGCCATGCTAAAAATCAGTCTTCTCTCAAGGCCCTTCTCAAAGGGCTCCCTGACATGACCTCTGACTGCACCTGAATTACTGAGCTGCTTTTGTGAAGGTGCTCATCTTGGTTTGTGCAGAGAATAGTGGGAAATGTACCTTCCCCAGTGGTGGTGGACTGGAAATGTGTATCACATAGCCTGGCTACTCTTGCCATGCCAACCAGGTACTGCACTGCCACAGCAGAGAAGCTTTTGTAGATGATATGTGCAAACCAGACGGAACAACAACTTCAGTATCTGTGACAGCAAGTCAAATGATAGAACAATCATCATTTTAGAAAGTGCAGTGAAAAAGGATAGAGGCAGTATTTGATGGTGGAATAAAAGCATGTGTGCTATAAATGCATGTTCCAAGAGGCACAACAAAGTTACATGGGGATGCAGTGGTAAAGCTGCCCTTAAAACCCCACTGCTGTCTCTGCAAATAGGGAGGAGTTTTGCTTCAGTGTGGCCTAAATGAGGTAGGTGCCTAAGACAACATGGTGAAAACTGTGTATCTATTCTGTATTTATCCAAGGATACTCATGTTTAATAATTATTGAAATAAACTGTGGGAAATATTTGGAGTGCTCTTGTGTAAGAAGCCACATAGCATATGGCAGTCATCACCAAAGCATGCTTGAATGGCTGTAGGAGGACTGTGAATCACACATTTCATGTCCTTCTAGGATATATTTTTCTATATATATACTCAGTCCTTTGTATTTTATGGGACTTGGAACCTGAGTATCAAGTGTGGAGCGAGTAGGGAAAAGTAGTAGTGACAGAAGGGTACAGGCACATCATTTGCCATGAGATACTCAAAGGCTTGTTGTCAGCACCAACATGGATTAGGTGAAGTATAGCACATCTGTGCTGTACAGTGGGCTCAGACTGAAGAAACCTTAGGGCTACTGTAGCCCCAACTGTGTGTTAGAAGGCAGGAAAAGTAAACTTGAGTATGGCATTGCCCTGCTGTGGCCAAGGGCACAGTGTTGTCTCTCCCATTGTACTGTCCTATGTGGTAGTGTCGAGCAGCATTCTCTAGGCTGTAAGAAAATCAGACCTAGAAGGATCCTCGAAGATAGCATGAGTGTCTGATAAGCTGGAGAGATGTTTATCCCTTCCCTGTTACTGTGTTTATTGCACTGAGGTTTCCTGCCGAGCTGTGTTGCTTTTTAAGCTAATGAGAGTAGGATATTCACCTGAATACAGAAGTCCTTTGAGTATAAATAGATAATTGACAACATGTGTATCACGACTGACCTTAAACAGAATGGGGCTTCAGGCCCTCTCTTTTCACCAGCCTGCCTCCTTCTTCAGTGCTCCCAGTAGAATTACAGTTCTGTGTCATCCACTATTGACTCATCTCACCCACTCAGCCACCTCTGTCATCCTGCTCAGCTCCTGACCTGTGGAGTCCTGGGTCCCTCTCTTAGCAGGTGCCTGGCTCCAGCTGAGGAGCTGAACAGCCTGCTTGGCCTTGGACAGGACCTCAGCAGCGATGTCTTGTCTCTGTGAGCACCTTCTCCTGTCTGGTTTTCTGAAAAAAATCAATGCTCAGATATGAACCTGAGCATATTTTTAGGTGAAAAAAAAATCTTAAGACGAAAATGTCTATTTTGTCTCATATGTAGGTAGATTTTTTTTTTTTTTAAAGTTATTTTATGATTGCTGTTAAAGACAGCCTGTGTCTGCAAGGAACATAGATGTAGGGTTCTGAAGAAAAGCTCTTTTGGATTATTTGTTAGTCCTTTACAACACATGGAGGAGTCTCTATCAAAATGTGAATCATTTCATCCCACTGAAATAAAAAAACATCGTGAAGCACAAGGTAACAATGCTGCAGCAAACCTAACCATGTGGATGTGTCCTCTCNAGAGCCCCAACTCTCTCAGCCTGTCCTTGTGGCAGAGCTGCTGCAGCCCTCTGAGCATCTTGGTGTCCTCCTCTGGACCCACTCCAACACTTCCATGTCCTTTCTGTGCTGGGGGCTCCAGAACTGCACACAGGAGTCCAGATGGGATCTGATGAGAGCAGAATAAAGGGGGAGAATCACCTGGTTGGACTTGGACCTCAGAGTAGCTTCCAATTGTATGAGTTATTTTAGAAACAGCCCTTTTATATATTACAGTCCTTTTAGCCAGAAGTATTTTTTCCACCATGTGAAACTAGAATTTGCTTTTTCTGTGAATACTGCCAGAATGGGAAGCAGTTCCTACTCGGGTGGGCAGGTTTGCTGTAGATCCATGCCTTTATCTGTGACTCCATGGTGTTCCTGCAAACCTGAAATGTTATTTCTGAGTATGTTTAGGTGAAAGGAAGGATTACTCAGAACAGTTCCTTCGTGATCTGTTGTCTTTGGCAAGCTTCAGTGAAAGAGGCTGTGAATGCCTCTGTTGAGAGACTCACTCTTCTTTCAAATGAATGTTAATCACTTGCTACTGCAAGATGTGATACTGTTCATTTTTTGGCAGAACTCTCATTGGATGGTCCTGGTGTTGAAAGGGCTTTCCTGCTTTAATACTTGGAAGGATTTTCTCATCTGAGTTAGGTAGAATGTCAAACACAATTCTTTATTTTACAAATTAGTAAAAAAAAAAGATCAGATTGGATTAAACCCATTTCATTTTGCTTTCAAACTTCTGGTTTTAAGTCTTGTGTAGACTGGAATAGGTAAATCAAACTGACTTTAAATTAAAATTCACTTTTTTGGTTTAAGTGTTAAGAGGATGTTTTAACAGAACTGTTGCCTTTCCCTTGAAGTGTAAAGATTGATTGTAGCAGCCAGAGCAGGATTCTCAAGGAGATTTTTAGCTTAGACTGTCTGATTTTAGGTTAGTTAATGCAGAAAATTTCTGGCTATGTGGTACTAAGCAAGGCATAGGTAATTTTAGGTCACCATGTTTAGCAGTAAGGCTCATGATGTGTGGCAGTGATTTCAGAGAAGCTTTCTCCAGATGTCTCTCTGGAGCCATAGCACAAGCCATTTAATTACTTATTCCTTGCTAAGCAATAACACTTAAGATGCTGGACAAGGAGTGAGGGATGGCTGAATTCTCAGGTATAGCACAATTGGAAACTGTGTTTCAATTCCATGTTGTAGATTTACTTTTACAACTAAAGGGAGAATAGGGTCAAGTAAAAATAAATAAACGAACAAACCACCAAATCCAACACAAAAGGAAAAAAGACATAAAAACATAGACTTGGAGTAATTATTACTCATCAATCTCTGAACTTCAACAGATAATTTAACAATATGAACTTAAAGGTAAATTCCATTAAAGGCTTTCTACTGTAGCATTTAGTAGCCATACTAATGATCAGAGTGTAAACTACCCCAGCATCATAGTACACTGTAGTGGCAGATCCTTGATAGTAGATGCTGACAGCTGCTGTTCAAACATACTGAAGAAGGGAGTTGGTGGAGTCAGTTACTCTACAACCAATAAAATGGCCCAGACACCAAGTTTTGTGATATGCCTCATGATATATAGCAGCAATTTCAGAGCATCCTTTTCAGCCTCCTCGAGATGTGTGTCTGGAGCTGTAGCACAAGCCATGTAGATCCAGAAGCAGCCTATGCCCAAGAGGGAGGCAGCTATAGTGAATGTCAGTGTTGAACTGCTGTTTAACTACTGCCAAGCTGCTTGGATGTTTTTATTCACCATGAAATGTCTAGGTGTCTTTCCATAAACAATTGTAACCTGGCTGTTCTCTGTCTTCAACAACTTTATAGTCTGTGTTTTTGGACCATTTTTTTGTGTTGGGATGAATTATCAGTGTATTTTCTTTTTAACTGCCTGGGCTGTGTGACTTCCACTGTAGTTGGTGATGCAGATCTTTAGAGATGGTGAACGTGATCCAGCACTCAACACGTAGCTGGATCTGTGTGCTCTGGTTCCTGGCAATGCCAGAACAAAAGTGCTGAACTTAGGCCTCTTGCTTATGATCCAGAGGAGGTTAGAAGTCCTGCCAGTTCTTGTGTTAATAGCAGACAGCCAGAGTGATAGAGGAGGGGATTGAATTTGTAAATTACTTCTTTTCACACTTAAATTTAAATTTCTGAAAAAGGTTCTTGTTTTGACTTGGCTTTTGGAACAAGCTTTCTCATTGTGTTTTACTCTACAGGGGAGCTGTAGCTGTAGGCTTGTCATCCTCTAAGTGTACTTCATATTGGAGTTGTGGGTAGCCTGATGTGTACTGCTTTCCAAGTTCTCTGAAATCTTCAGAAACAAGAGAAAGAAAAATGCCTTGAAAAATGACAGGTGCCTGCACATGCTGCCTTACTGTAATTTTGTATTTGTGTCTCTGATTACTGAGATGTTTTACTTAAAGATATTTCTGAAAAATGTTAGCTACTGGACTAGCATGAAAAAACTTTTGAATCTTCTCTAATTTTCTAAATGCAGTCAGGTGTGTCTGCAGCTTTTCTAACATTGAAGAGTTGGGGTTAAGGGACAGAATTTTACAGCAAGAGAAACAGAAAAGTGACTTCATCTCTGAAATCCTTGGTTATGGCTCAGCTTCAGCTGCTCTCAGCCCCATATGCATCTGCATGGAAAGAGATAAAAGTTCAGATTAAACACAAATGCAAATTCCATTCTTCAATATCCTAGAATCATAGAATGGTAAGGTTGGAAGGAGACCTCAAGGATCATCTAGTTCCAAGCCCCTGCTGTAGGCAGGGACACCTCCCACTAGTACAGGTCACTCAAGGCCTCCTCCAACCTGGCCTTGAACACCTCCAGGGAGGGAGCAGCCACCACCTCCCTGGGCAACCTGTGCCAGTGCCTCACCACCCTCACTGCAAAGAACTTCCTCCTAACATCCAGTCTAAATCTTCCCTCTGCCAGTTTAAACTCATTGCCCCTTGTCCTGACATTGCAAGATCTTATAAATAGTCCCTCCTCAGCCTTCCTGTAGCCCCCTTCAGATACTGGAAGGCTACTCTAAGGTCTCCTGGAAGCCTTCTCTTCTCCAGGCTGCAGAACCCCAACTCTCTCAGCCTATACTTCATTTAGTCTTTCCTGTTGTCTTCAGTGGTTCTGTTTTGAGGTGGTTGCTTGCTTTTTTTCTTTTTTTTCCCTGTTTGTTTGTTTGAGTTTTGGTTTTATTGGGTTTGAGTTTTTTCTTTTTAAAATTTTTTTAGATATTTAACCTTCTTTGTTTCAAGAGCAAATCTAAATAATTTTATCTTGAGGCGCTTCTCTGACAAGGCATTCATGTCCCATTTCTTTACTGGCCTGTCTTAAAATCTTATCTCCAAAGAATCCAGCTAATAACTACAGTTAAACTTTGTTTTGTTCTGGTGTGGTCGTGAAGACTTTCTGACTGTGAGGGGTTTTGTCAGAAGTGTTTCTTTTCCAGGTGTCATGTTGCTGTACTTCTGAAGACACTGTGGATGTGGATTTTTTGGTCAGCTTTACAACTGCTTTTGAAATCTTTTTACATTGGCCTTGAGCAGCTGAAATAGAATGGAGTGAGATACATCACATTAAGGTGAGATGTTGGAGACTAGAATACTGGATGCAGAATGAATTTAAAGACAAATCTCACTATCTTTTTGGGATAATATTTCACCTTCTGAAGTTTCACTTTGATTTTGTCACTTAAAACTTGTTGAATGTGCTGTCCACAAAAACTTCATTTAACTTCCAAGCCTGGTGAAATAATCAGAGTCCTAGATTAAAGAACTTCATTAAGAAAATAAATTACCATCTGTAGAGGTTTTGTCTTGCAGATGTTCTTTTTTTTCCACTGCCTTTCAGTGTTGTCTTATTGCTGCTGTATTTCAAGAGGAAGAGATGATAAAGAGTCAATCTCTGCAGTCAGCATCACTAGGACTGTGTTCAGTCTTGTGGGAAAATGGAAATCTCTGCTTTTAGCAGAAGAATGTTTGATGCTGTGAATGAAAGTAGGAGTCTTCACCATTACTGATGTGAATCTTAGGTGAATTGCCCATCTTACATGTAGATTGCCTATATGGGAGCTAAATCGCATATCCTTAAGACTGGAACTTGACAGATACCCAGGTGAACCCACACATAATTGCATGAAAGAAGAGAAAGACTATACTAGGATGGACAAAGCAAGCCTTGATGGAAGTAGAGGTTTTAGAATGGTAAAATGCACTTTCAGTCCTTCAAGGCTCTTCGTGCAGTGGCAAAAGCGAAGCAGCAAAAATCTTAATACTACAGATGGCACTTTATGGGTGAAACCTAGAAATCATTTTATGTTTAGTCTCAGAAAAATTGTTGTCTCCTCTATTAATGCAAATCAACAAAATACTCTGAGCTGGCCAGCCTCAGCTGAAGACCTCTCTATAACAAGAGATGTTGTGAGATGTCTCACAAGCCTCTTGTTTTCTCTGGATCCTGTTGAAGCTGGAAATGGGACGAGAACAGATGTTATTTTGCATTTAAGCTTTTCATTTGTAGTCCCTAAGCACAAAGTAAGATATGAATTAAAAAAAACAAACAAACAGGGAGAGATTGAGACTTCCCAGGAGATTTGTTTGCACTTTGGGATTTGTTGATTCATGGATACAAATGTAGTTGAAATTGTTAGCTATGTCAACTGGTGTCTTCAATACCTATTATGAGGCCCTTAAATGAACACCTTACATTTTTCAGTTAAGAAGCTTTGTACATAAACATACCTACCTATATTGACAGTCTAATTTTTCTTAATGCTGTTTGAGCCTCACAGTTGAGACTGAAAGAATTTGGGTTTTCTTTTCTTCCTCTGCTGAATGGTCATGTTGCCAACACTCTGCAATTAGATGAGTCCCTGGTTTTCTGTGGCATTTTTCATTTCGAAGGAACTCATCTGCTACACCTATCATCTCTGGTTTTCATTTGTAGATTCTATCCTTATTTTTAAATCAAAAGGTTTTCTCTGTCTCACTGATCCTAAATTCCTTTCAAAACAAACCAAACAAATCTACTGGAGTACCAAACAAGGTTCTTACTACTTTTCAAGCTTGCATTTCTGAGGGAACTCTAGCAGTGTAGGCAAAACTTGTAGCAAGGTCATTCTGAGTAAAAGTTTTGCATTTCTCCTACTCTTCATGAATTCCTTCTTGAGTTAGGCTTGCCATAACTATATATTAATTAAAATCAGGGTTTGTGGAAGTTTCTAGTCCAGTGGAAAAAACAACTCTGTTCTTTTCAGAAAGGTGGAATTGATCAAAAGTCAGCTCGTAGAATATTTCACTTCTGTCAAAATCTTTAAAATGGAAAATATAAGTTCATTTGCTTGTGAGTAATTGTTTTAAGTTTCATGTTGTGAATTTCTGTCATGCCTAAAATTGTGACTTGAATTATTTTCATTGTAATTAGCCTACATTACTCAGAGGCAACCCTGAGTATCTGAATGAGTTGGGGGTGCCTGTGCTGAGTGAGGCTTAGGGTCTGAAATGGGGGCCCAAGAGAACAAGGAGGATAGTGGTGATTTCAAAATAGCTATCAATGTGCTACTGAGAGAGCAAAACTCCCAACTCAGTTCACCTAAAACATTACTGTCTGACAGGTCTGTCTTGAATTTTTGTTTTTCTGTGACATGGGCAGAGTTGACTTAAGTTAGTAGCCTTGTGCTCTTTATGCCTCCACTGTTTCTTTTATGATATTTCATTCTCTATAGACAAGTGAAAATTGAAACCAAAACCATTACATGTTGCTACAAATGATTGATTCCTCTGTCTTGGCAACACAGAAGTGATAATTTGTCCGTTCTGTGACTGGAAGTGTTAAAGTGGCTAAATTTGCAAGGTACTTTTTAATATAACTGCCAGTTTGCATGGAGCTCAGGTCACTTCAGATAATGCTTTTCCTCTTGGTAGTGAGTGCAATATTCTGGTGAATTCTGTGTTACAATGTAGTGGAGGGGTTATTTATTAATGCAAGATAATATTTTCAAAAATTAATATTGTTTATTAACATTCAATATTCAGAACTCTCACCACCCTGACCACCAATTTTAATAATAATTTCTTTGCATTGGTCATGGAAACTGCATATACAGGTAATCACAGGATCTAGACATAACTAGTACTAATATATAACATCAATTAAACTCAGCTGAACTCGCAGAGAAGGTTCCTGCAGTTAGTGTACCGCTTGCGATCAATACTCTGCTTGCCCACTAGATGGCCTCAAGGAGCTCCTTTCTGCTCATGGCAGAAGGCAATGGCTTGAAGTATTCACTTACAATATATCACTTCCTGACTGGCAGGGCTGGCTACAGCTTCAGACAGTGCCCAAACGCTTTCAGGGAATTCTGTTACTGTCTTGTCAGCTGCTGAGACTTCTGATTGTTCCCAGGCTGCTGGGGAAAGGAGGCAGACAATCTGTGAGCTGGTCCTGATCTCTCTGGATGCTCTGTGTATGTCCAGGACTTCCCCTCTTGGCAGGAGGCTTTCAGGTGCAGGCAGGATGTCTGTGATGTGCAGTCTCAGCAGGGTGTCAGGCTGGCTGTGCAGCCTGATCCTGTGGAGGCATTCAGAGCCTGTTCCTGGTAAACTTGACGCAGGCAGTTCCCAGGCAGTTCAGGATATAAGGCAGCACGAATACAATGGCAGAACATAGATACAAGGGCAGAGCAGATTGTGTTACCTGCTCATCTCCTTTTATCAATACAGCCTGAGAATTGTGGGCCTTTGGACACAGAATAGCCAATCAGAATGGCAGTTAGCCAAGCCTGACCGTATTAGGTGAAGCCATAGGCTTGCTTTACCTTTTTAAGGGCAGAACAAAGCCTTGCACAAGGTAGGCACAAACTGAGCCTGTGAACCTTGTTTACCACAGGCTGCAAAGGGTCAGGGTCCTCAGACTCAGTGGCTCCAGGTCCTTTGTTCTCTTTCCTGCAGTTGCTTCTCCCCAAAACAGAAGGAGGCAGAGCAAAAAAACATCTCTGGGGAAGGCAGGACAGATATAAGCCTATTTTGACCTGCTTAGGCCTACCATAACAAAGGTATCCTGATGGAAGGCAGATAAATGAATATATATGTGTGAACACAAGAGTGAATGTGATTGTGGGTGAGCTTGAGTTACCTACATTGAAGATACCATGTAATGATATAACTTGGAATTCTTTAATAGGCAAATATTTCTGTTATTTTTTATCAGTCCTATGAAAAAGACAAATGAGGAATTTCAGGTTGTAAGAACAGACACCTTTTTTTCCTGTATTCTGCACTTAATCCACACACACTGAAATTCCAGTAGCTAATTTTTTCACTAAGGACTAGTGCATGTAAATGTGATGATTATTTTCCTCTTCTTAAAACTGGTATCAGAAAAGCAGATTCTGATTTTTTTAAAAGAAAGATAATTTAGAGAGAGTCATATAGGGGAAAAAAAGATTTGTTCAAGTCAACATGGATGTATTTTCTAACAGCTCCATATGTTTTGATAATGTAAGTAGAAGTGAGTTTCCTTTTAGTTGCTTGAATGGAGATCTGGAATCTCCGTGCTTAGAGAGATTCCAATTTGACTGAAGAAGGCTCTGAGCAAATGAGTTTAATGTTGAAGTTGCATCTGTAATCATATTTGTCCCAGCTTTGAATGAGGTTTTACTAAACCTCTAGAATCTCTCTTCCAGGCAGATCTTTCTATGAGTTTAGTAATAGTAACTAAAAAAACTGGCAAGGTTCCCCTATGTAAACATGCAAGAGATTTTTGCTTCTTTCATCTGTGTGTTTGGGTTTTTTTTTGACAAATAAATCCTTAGGTTTAAAATGTAATGCAGAGGGAACTGTGTATTACATTTTCAAGACAGTTATTTCATGATGGTTTTCTAAGACAGTAAGTCTTACTCTTGACACTGGGGGAGCTTAATCTCTTTGTAGGAAATGTAATTCTTGAAATTAAATAATTCTTGATTTCCATCTATGCAGCCATCCAAGAAACCATGTAGCAACCTGTGGTACACGGTATCAGTGTTTGATATATCCCTATTTCTGGGATGATATACTAGAAATTAAACCCCACAAGAAAGTGATTTGTCCAGGTAATATAGGAAGGCTTTCAAGAAAACTGTAAATTTTATCCCAATAAAATAGTTTTTTGTGGAGATTTAGTGATCAAACATTGCTGCATAGAAGAACAGAATAGGTTGGAAGTGTTTGGGGGTTGGTTTTGCTTTTTGTAGTCTGAATGTCTAACCGAGATGGTTTAAGATACATTTGGAGCTCATCATTGCAACAGCTTCAAAAGTTCTGACCTCTGATGGCTATGGATAAAAGAAGGGAGACTTAGAACACAATTTTATTCTTCAAAAGCTGTAGGGGGGCAGGAAAGTACCTAGAAAGGTACAGCTTGAAAAAATGGAGGGAGATAACAAAGCCAAAAGTCCCTTATTGAAGCAAGTGGTGAAGGAAGCAGAGTCTGTGGGAAGGTCTCATCTGAGTGTTTATTGGAGTGACAGCTTGTGTATATTTTGAATCCGGATCCTGGAGAACTAAGCAGATCTGAGTTTCTCTGCTCTGTCAGTTGAGTAGATAAGTCTCTGATGTGGGGAAGTTAGTGTCCTTGAGAGATGGGAGCTGCAAAGGTAGGGATCCTGCAGAGAGTGATCTTCAGTTGACCCTGCTGGAAGCTGCCTTGATGACAGAGGAAGACAGCAGATATATTGGAGGCATTCTGGTAAAGTGGAAAACCAAGTTACTAGATGCAGAAACTCATTTTTCCACAGCTTGAGCTGGAGACATGAACTTATATATAATGTCACAATTTCCAAGCTGACTTGAACTGTCAGCAAAGGTCAGCAGATTGCTATGTAGGCTTCCAGCTGCAATGGTGCTAAGTAGTGCTTCTATAAAACTGATTCCAGCTGATAGGAGGAGTATGACTGAAGGGGTAGGAGTGTTTTTATAAGATGCATGTCTAGACAGTGCCATAAAAAAATCTGAAGTGGCTTGGATCCTGTGTACCAGTAGTACCAGATAGGATAAGATGGGAAGAAATGAAATTTGATTTAAAAGGACAAAAGGATGGTGTTGGCACTCCAGTAGGCCATGTAGACAGGTATGTCAAATCAAGTGTAGGCTGCTCCTGTGCACATAACAGAAATGCAAGTGCTGAAACCAGGAGTCCCTGTATTCCCAGGTTATACATGGTATAGAATAATCCAGATGTGTCTTTAGAGAAGACAGAGCAAAATACATTGATTAGAAACAGCTGACTACATCAGCATGTGCCACTGAATCTCTCTGGGTGAAATTCCAGACAGAAAGAAAGAGAAGAAAATATTAGAATCATAGAGTCAACCACGTTGGAAGAGACCTCCAAGCTCATGCAGCCCAACCTAGCACCCAGCCCTAGCCAACCAACCAGACCATGGCACTAAGTGCCCCATCCAGGCTTTGCTTGAACACCACCAGG
>WBNM01036813.1:166469-187499 GCA_013399055.1 Ramphastos sulfuratus | reverse complement strand
AATAAAGATACTGAACAGGACTGGGCCCACCACTGGTCACAGCTACCAACTGGATGTGGCACCATTCACCACCACTCTCTGGGCCCAGCCCTCCAGCCAGTTCTGGACCCATATCAGAGTGAATCTGTCCAAGCCAGGAGCTGCCAGCTGTGCCAGGAGCTTGTTGTGGCAGAGGGTGTCAAAGATTTTGCTGAATTCCAGGCAGACTACATCCACAGCCTGCTCTGCACTCACCAGGAGGGTAACCTGGTCATAAAAGGAGATCAGGTTGGTCAGGCTGGGCCTGATCCCTTGGCCATGCTGTAGGTGCTTTGTGATGGCACTCAAGATGACCTGTTTAGGTAAAAGAAAGGTACAAAGCAGAGAAAGCAGCCAGCTGAGATGGTTACAGGATCTTAGAAACACTACTGGAAAGAAACTTTGGGGTATGCAGTAGAGCAATACCAGTCAGTTTGCCCCTGTATGGACTGGGTGAGTGTCATGATGTGGAATGAGATGGAGACAGAATTGTTATATGCTGTAAATGACTGAAATAAGATTCAGAGAGCTCACAAAATTATACTCTTGCTTTAGTACTGAACAGCACTGTGCAAATTTGAGAGGCAGAAGCTGAAGAATCACTGTGAAGCAGTGCCTAATGAAAAATTGTTATACCTTGGTGGCAAAATACACTTGACAGATTTCCTTAGCAAATGCTTTTAATTACACTGAGCTAAACACGAATGTAGCAGTAAAGCTTCTTACAGATTAATAACTACTTAACTGATAGCAGCTGAAGGTAAGGAATAATGGGTGTTTTTCCTCAGTGGAAGGAAACAAACAGTTCTCCCAGGCTGTGGATGTGTTACCTGCAGTACTGTGTGCTGTTTCTTGTGAAAGTTTAGAACTAAAGGATATATTTTTCCACTGGGCACACAATACCACTGCAGATGTTGCTGTTATGTAGCGTGAGTTAAAAAATGATAGGGCATGGCAAAAAATTCCATATGGGAACATCAAACACAAAGACCCTTAAGTTAAATATGGGTATTTCTAAAGTGCCAAACTGCAAGTAGCTGGGGCATAAATGAAGGATAGTCCTGTCTGTATTTTATGTGCATTTCTGTATGCACTGCAAAGTGTTTATGATATATGTTATGTGCTGCATATTGATAGGTTTTTTGTTTTTTTTTTTTACCATATCTGATTGTCACAGCCCTGGAAAGGCTAGAATTAGAGGAATTGCAATATTTGCACTTGAACTCTGAATAATATTGTCTTATTTTTCTACAATTTGTGCAGTTATTTCCATTTGTTATTTACCATAGTTAAATACCAAATGGTGTTATTTACCATAGTAGAAAATGGAAACAAAATAATCCATTCTTGTTTTGTTGTATTTACCCTAAATCAAATAACTGTAAAAAGTGAGAGGCATGATGAAATCAGAGCCAGCAAGTTCAGCTTGATTTTGATCAGTGGAAATCATGAGGAGAAACTTCAGACTGTTAAGTAGTTGTTTGCCATTAGTAATCCCAACAGCACACATAAAGCAATTTAAGTAGGAAGTTCTTAGAACCGCAGAAGGTTTGTGCACAAGCACAGTGCTGGGTTTCATCAGTATCTATAGTTTTCAGTTATCTATGGTAATTATGAGATGCCATTAGGATCAACTGAATTGTCATTCAAGGTATGATGCCCTTTCTGTGTGTCATTTGTTCCTGAAGCAGAACAAACAAGCTCTGCAGTCTTCCAGGGAGAGCATGTTTTTAGCTAAAGAACCATGGCCATAATCATTGAAGTTTATTAAAATGGCCATCAATAAGGATATGAACATAGATTCAAAGCAAAACTGGAAGGAAGGNCTGCACACAGGACTCCAGATTCACATTCCACATTCAGATTCCACATTCCACTGAAGCCTCTCTATGTTAACCAAAACCATTGCTTTTCAAGAGACAACTCATGATTAAAATCAAGGACCTTTGCCGTTGCTGTCTTTCAGCCTAAAATTGTCATCACTGTAGTGATGGTGAACATCACTGCTACAAAATTTGGACATTCTCCTCCTCTCAGCAGGTGTCAGCTAATTTTAAATATTTGGTTGAGGTCTCCATATACCTGTGCTTTTTGTTTAGAGATCTTTAAGTTTTACGGAGAAGTTCCTTTACGCCTTTGTAGGAGTGCTGCCAGTGATGCCATGGGAATTATGTGTATGCCTGTGGGGGGTGTGCAGCCAGCTCTATGGGTGGAGGATGCTGTTTCATCCTCCTCCAGCCCAGCAGAGTTATAGATTAAGGATGGTTGAGCTTCACCCTGCAGAAATTGCAGGGGAACAGGGGTATTCCATGGAAAAATGAGTCAGATAGTTGGTAGGACACAATCTTCTCTTATCACTAGTTATGTGCTGTAGCAGTGACTTCAAGATAGGCCAGCTTTAAAAGCAGAAGTAAAGATAAATGTAGTTCAAACTCAGTTGTGCAGTTGGCTACACAGAAAGTAAGATGGGATGAGAGTGATAAAGTTGTGTTTGCATGTAAACTTGCTTCAGATCAAGTCTCTCTCTCTGCTTGTGGTACTTACTGACATATATTTCGGCTTGGAAGCCATGAGCGGGTGATGCTACTAGCTACAAAAGGCTGAAGAAGATTCCTAGCTCATGAAGATGTTTAGGAGGTATGTGTCTGAGGTGTTTCTTAGTTGCTCTGAACGTAGATCAAACAGTCCACCTGTCCTTGCCCCTTCTGACTTGGTAAATGAGAATAATTATTGTACTGTTTAGGGGCACCATGCAAGTATACTGATAGCAACAATTCCATGTTTATAAGTGGTTTATTTTAAAAATAAAGATGATGTTGATAGGGAAAATTTCAGTATTTCAGTGATGAAATAAGTTGTCTGCTGCATTTAGACAAAATGAATAGTATGAGGTCAGGTTGGATGGACACCACTGTCCTTCCATCCTTGCCCACATTTAAGGCTATGGTAAAAGGTAACTGTCTCTGCATATTTTCTCTGTGGCACAGTTCTTTAAAAAGCTTTCTTGTAATGAAAACTTGCAGTCCTCTAATTCAGCATTTCATTTTCCTCCTAAATGCCAGTTATATTAATATATTAATGATAGAAAAGAATAATTAGTGGACATGTCTTTGTGAACAGTGAGAAATAACGAACTACAAAGTACATTTGTTACTGTGAATGGACTGTTTGATGACAAGATATGTGCTCAAGTTCTTGCCTTTGCAAGCCCTAAGATGCAAGAAAAACAGTGATGCAACACAGATAGAGTGAATATATGTAATGACAAAACTATGTTCAGGAGATGCTGTCCTTAATGTAAAACTGTATTAATTCAGGAGATTAATCCAGTGGGTTGTACCCGCTTCATTGAGCAGGAGGCGAGATTACAGGGGAAAGTCATTGTGAAACTGGGTCAGTGGAGCCTTATGAAGCTTGAAAAGGAACAATAGAGCTGAATTTTAAAAAGCCTTAGTGCTCAGTTTCTAATTCTGATATCTGTGTCTTAATTTCAAGTCCAGCTCCTGATTTCTGGCTGCCTGACAGCATGAATGAAGAGATGCAAAGATAGCCTGAAGAGAAAGTTTTCTGGAATAATTTAGAAGTCCCTCAAAATCAAGGGGGATATGGTCCACCAAATACTATCTTGAGACAACTGAGATTTTAATGGTGTTTTTGATGTTAGGAACTGTTAATCATAGTGGACTAAATGCTGGCAGAAGGGACTTGGAACACAGTTCATGGTGGAGGTAATTATTAGGGAAATTACAGGAACAACCAAACCGGTGAGTTACCTGCTGCTTTCTCTGCAGTCACGTTTCCTTCCAGGGTACAGCTACATGTTTCTCCAGCACACAGGTCTTGTTTTCCCCATTCTATTCACAGATGTTTAGGAAACCAGATACAGGCAGATAAAAGCTAGGTAAGAGAAGAAACTGGGTAAGAGCTTTTGAGAATAAGTCGTGTAGAGGCTTCCTGAGAGGCTGTTTGTGAGTCGGAGTGCTTTGCGGGGTCCGAGTCAGAGGTGCCTCTCTGAACTGCTTAGAGTCAGGCAGCTCTGCCTCATCCCATCCAACTGCACTACCCAGAGCTTGTGCTCTGTCTGGTCAGCTCTGTACCACAGGCACTGCATGTTTTAGGTGTATTAAGTACAACTAGGAGGTTATTGAGGGTGCCTGCCTGGATGTCTGTGTGTAGGTGGGTCTGGAGGTGCTTACTGGGTTTGCTGTTCTATGCTTGGGTAGAATCCAGATTTAAAAATCGATCAGATAGCTCCAGAGAAGCAGGGTTTGAACAAAACAGTTATAGTGTAAAAAAAGGTGATTGCAGAGTTTGGAGGAGAAAAAAAAATAATGGAAGAATGTGGTCTGAAACAATGTTTTAATGAAGGGAGGAACAAAAGCTACAGCTTTTGAGGTAGTGCCTGAGATAATAAGAAACTGGACTTGATCTTACAGTGGCTCCCTTCCAGCTCTGTGACCTTCGTAACCTCTGTGTTAATGCGAGTTGTGCACAATGAATCCTGGAGCTGATAAAGCAAGTCATTAGTATTTCATTGCCTCCGTAGTGCTTGGAGAGTGTTTGTGCCAGAGGAAAGCCAAGCTGTGGGAGTGCAGCACTGCTTCTCTGTGCTCCTGCCCACTGGGGTCCTGGAGGCACCCAAAAAGTGGTCTGTAAAAGAGCAAGGAAGTTCCTGCTTAAGAAGTTTCCTGTGCCAGCAGGCAGAACCTTGACCCCAGAAGTGGGAGGCATTTTTATCATCAAATCGTAGAATAGTTTTGAGTTGGAAGGGACCTTTACAGGTCATCTAGTCCAACTCCCCTGTAGTGAGCAGAGACATCTGTAACTAGATCAGGTTGCTCAGATTTTATAATCATCCCTATATAAAAAAAAAAAAACTTATGATTGAAAGAACAGGTTATGATTGTGGGAAGCAATCATATTTTGCTTGCCTGCATGCTAAATATTTTACTTGTTGCTGTTCCTTGCACCTAGCTGCCAGAGAAGATCTTTGCTGGGTTGTGGGTTTTCCCCTGTTGTTTTTTTCTCCTCCAAAAGGTGGCAAAGGGCTGCTTTCTAGGGAGGTGGATGCTGGAACCATTGGAGCTGCCATCTGAAGAGTTTGTGGGAGCAGTATTAAAGCTGAATACACACGAAATAAAGATCCTCTCCTGTGATATTTTTCTGACTTAGAGAAGAAGATTGTAGGGCACGCTTGGTTTGCTTTCTATTAACCAAGCTGTGCTTTAGCTTCTTATGTTTTGCTCTGCCTATTGTCCTGGACAACAATACCCATTTTTTATTTTAATGAGCACTAAAACTCCTGCCAGTTTTGTCTAACAGAAAGAAAATCTTGAAAATACTTTTCATCTAAGAAGAGCAGAGTCATGGAGAGTCATTTTAGATTTGCAAACTTTTCTCTTTCAGTGTGCAGAAGTAAATGTTTTATGCATTTATCTCTGCACTATTTTAATATGTTTCTTCTTCAGGTTTCTTAAGTTTGCTCTTTTTCCCCTCCCCCCCATATGGAAGATGTGTACAGTAACCTTATAAACTAATTAAATAATCTCAGAACCATTTCAGTTGGGAAAGTCCTTTAATGACAGAATCACAGAGTGGCTTAGATTGGAAGGGAGCTCAGAGATCATCTACTCCAATCTCCCTGCCTTGAGCAGGAATACCTCTCAACTAGATTTGGTTGCCCAAGGGCTCACCCGTTCTGGCCTTAAACACCTTCAGGGAGGGGCCATCCATCCACAACCTCCCTGGGCAACTTATTCTACAGTCTCACCACCCTCATATTGAAGAACTTCCGAAGATCCAGTCTAAACCTACTCTCCCTCAGCTTCAAACCATTTCTGCTTGTCTCCTTATTAGAAACCCTCATGAAAAGTCCCTCTCCAGCCTTTCTGTAGGATCCCTGCAGATACTAGAAGGCAGCTGTAAGGTCCTTCCAGGGTTCTACATCTTGGTTTTGATTGGAATACCAGAACTGGATGCAGTATTCGAGCTGGGATCTCACAAGAGCAGAGTAAAGGGGCAGAATCACCTCTCTTGCCCTGCTGGCTACACTCCTCTTGTCTATCTTGTCTCTCTTGTCTCTCTGGCCACACTCATCTTGATGCAGCCCAGCACATGGTTGCCTTCTGGGCTGCATAAGGGCAGTGCCTGCTCATGCTGAGCTTCTCATCTATCAACACCCCTGAGTCTTTAAGATTGAGTCCAACCATTATCTAACTACTAACTTGGACTTTCTGCTTACAATTGCACTGTACTTCCAGACACATAAACACCAATACATATTATACATTCTTGTAGTTTTCAAGAGGAGAAAATACAACTTTGAGGGTGTTATGATGCTCCTTGTATACACAGTAAGTAGCTCTCCTCGCCCTGTTTACATAATGGTGTTATGATAATCAGATCATCAGGCTGCCAAGGGAAAAGAATCTCACAGAACTGTGCTCTGTGGCAACTTACGAGTGAGAAATTTCAGGGGATTGAGTTGCCTTTACAATTACAGGTAATTACAATTTAATTAATTACAATTAATTAGCTGCATAATTGGGATTCATGGACATGACAGTAATATGGCTATTGGTAAAACAAGCACACAAAACAATCTTATCTCAGGATCCATTTTGGATTTTGGAAGTTATTTAGCCAGGATTGCTGATGTTACATCCAGGCTTGATTTCTAACTTTAGTCACCAGTGTCCTCAAAGCATGACAGACTTGCTGAGACACTGTCATCTCCCACAATATAGGGTTAGGAAAAGCTCTCATGCTTTTTAGTGTCAGTATAAGGCCACAGGTGCTCATGATGGAGGTTTTTGTCACCCTGTCATTAAAATATAGTGTAGGCTAAGTAACTTTTGGAACTAATTCCTATTTTATGCTATTAATGACTACTTAATGGATTGTGTCAACTGGTTTTTCCTCTTGATTTTCTTTGTTACAAAATGATAGAATGGTTTGAGTTGGAAGAGACCTTTAAAGCCCATCTAGTCCCTGTCACAGACAGGGGCATCTTTTCCTAGATGAGGTTGCTCGAAGTCCCATCCAACCTAACCTTGAACACTTCTGAAAATGAGACATCTACAACCTCTCAGGACAATTTGTGGCAATGTCTCACCACCCTCATCATAACAAAGTGCTTTGTCATGTCCAATCTGAACCTACCAGTCATTCGCTACTGGAATGGGCTGCCCAGGGAGGTGGTGGACTCGCTGTCCCTGGAGGTGTTCAAGGCAGGTTTGGATGTGGCACTTGGTGCCATGGTCTAGTCTCGAGGTCTGTGGTAATGGGGTGGACTTGATGATCTTTGAGGTCTCTTCCAACCTTGCTTATACTGTGATGCTGTGATACCACCCTTTGTCACATGCATTACTTGTGTCAGTGTGAGTGAGGTTTTCTTTCTCCATGTACAGCTCCTTTTGTGAGACTTGTTTCTCGCTCCCTCCTCACACACAAGCCCAAGGGTGCTGGGGGCCAGAAACCTGCTTCAGCACCTTCCAGGGACCTTGCAAGCCTCGCACTCCTCAGCACTTTGCCGCTGTTGCTGCTGCTGGTGTCAGCTTCCCGCTGCTCGTCAAGCTATTGCTTTTCTCTGCTAACTGTGTTGAACAGTGGGAAGTTTATAATAAGATACAGCTACAAGAATGTAACTTCTAAAAAGTCAGCAATTGTATGACTTTGTTATTAATAACAACTCACTCCTGTAGCTGTTCCTGCCCCTTTCCCATTACTTCAGCCAAGTGCTTTGCAAAGAAAGAGAAGTCTCAAAATACAGATTTCCTGATTTATCAAGCAAAAACTTAATCATAAGTGTATGCCACTCTCATTTGTTTGTAAGAAGAAAATGAATAATCCTGAATCCTTGTGGGTGGAATAAGTGACTGTAAATACCTGATATCCTTCATTTGAGAAGATATCATTTTGTAAGTTTGCATCCACATAAATAATAAGCAATTTCTGGAGTGAAATAATGATGTTTAGGATATTCTATTACAATGACTGTCAAGGAATTTATTTCTTTAATTTGTTGTGAGAATACAATAGCATTGTTAAGAAGCAAACTGTTCCTCAGGAGTCTGGAATCTCAAACTCTAATATGATGTTGCTGTGTGTCAGCTAAGAGGTCTTTAATCATAGAATCACAGAGTGATGGGGCTTTGAAGAGACCTCTGGGGATCATCTAGTTCAACTCCCTTGCTGAAGCAGGTTCATGTATGTCAGAGAGCATCGTTTGTGTGTATATCACATTTTTTCTTTGCTTTAAAACAAGCTGCCTAGGCTGAGATGAATTGGTTAAACCCTGCAAGGTAAAGATGCACCTAGACTAAACATACAGTACCTGAAAAAAAAATATATCCATGTTTACATTTACACTGAGTATTATATGCCACAAGAAACTCATTGCAATACTTAGTTATTTCATCTTGCCTCTGGGAGCCTGGATTGTGGTGCAGCATGCTCATTAATTTCTGATACTTGCACAGTTCCTTCAGCTCAGCAGAGCTTTAGCAGTCGAGAAGTGCTTTTTGAAGTCCTCTTTTTGTTGTTTAATAAAAGAAGCAGGCTATGAAAACAGGGCTGTATCTTCAGCTCCAATGATATTATTTGTACAAAAATATTTTTCAGCATATATATTAAGTGCTCAAAAAAACCCAAAACCAAAAGCCAAACCAAACTAAAGCAAACAAACAAAACAACCCAAAACTTGGAAGTTAAATATAAAGAAGTGTCTAACAATTGAAGGCACAGCATCAGTTTAACAGTAGTTTCACATTTTGAGTTACAGACTTTTCAGTTTTTTTCTTGCTTTGATTTGGCCATGTGGGGAAAATTGCTGCAAGTTCATAGAATCATAGAATGGTTTAGGTTGGAAGGGACCTCAAAGCTCATCCAGTTCCAACCCCCTGCCATAGGCAGGGACACCTCCCACTAGCACAGGTCACTCAAGGCCTTGTCCAACCTGGCCTTGAACACCTCCAGGGAGGGAGCAGCCACAACCTCCCTGGGCAACCTGTTCCAGTGTCTCACCACCCTCACTGCAAACAACTTCCTCCTATCATCCAGTTTCAATCTTCCCTCTGCCAGTTCAAACCCATTGCCCCTCATCCTGTCATTGCAAGACCTTGTCAATAGTCCCTCCCCAGCCTTCCTGTAGGCTCCCTTCAGATACTGGAAGGCCACTCCATGGTCTCCTCGAAGCCTTCTCTTGCCCAGGCTGCAGATCCCCAACTCTCTCAGCCTGTCCTCATAGCAGAGCTACTCCAGTCCTCTGATAATCTTTGTGGCCTCCTCTGGACTTGATCCAAGAGCTGTTATTCCAGAAAAGAACATATAGATTTCCTTCCCAGAGCAGATGTCAAATTTACAGAGATCTGGGCTCATTTAACAATGTATATAAATCTGCAAAGAACTGTTCTGATTCTTGCTATCAAGTAAATCTTTTTCATTACTATAAGCAGAGATATTTTCTGTTTGTGTAATAATACTGTGGCAATCCTATCTTTAGTATAGAATCATAGAATGGTAAGGTTGGAAGGGACCTCAAGGATCATCCAGTTCCAACCCCCTGCCATAGGCAGGGACACCTCCCACTAGCACAGGTCACTCAAGGCCTCCTCCAGCCTGGCCTTGAACACCTCCAGGGAGGGAGCAGCCACAACCTCCCTGGGCAACCGGTTCCAGTGCCTCACCAACCTCATTGTAAAGAACTTCCTCCTAACATCCAGTCTAAAGCTCCCCTCTGCCAGGTTAAACCCATTGCCCCTTGTCCTGTCATTGCAAGACCTTAATACACATATCCTTAGTTGGCAGATGTTGCCTTATTGGTAAGAGATAAAAAAGGATTTGCTGAAGGTCCCATCAGAAGTTTGTGGTGCAGTAAGAAATGGAAAGCAGTTCTCTGGAATGAAACTCCTTGAGCTGTGGGGTAAGCCTTCCTTTTTGCTAAAGAATGAAGGATAGCAGAAGGGATCTAGTGCCTACAGAAAAGGGCAAAATGATTGGCATGTTAAAGGAAACCCTGGTTCCAGAAAACAAGACGTTGTATTTCTTTCTGCAAAGGTTATCTTGGGTATTCCCCCCACATTGTTAGACTCTCATGTACCCTCTGGCATCCAGCAAGATCTACAGAAGGCTTTATCCCAAGATCTCAGTAGCAGTTGTCTCATGTTTTAAAGATTAACCAGCTCAAATCCCTGAATATACTGTGCTGCTTAATTTTGTTGAGCCATGTAAAATTGCTGAAGGTATTTTATTTTTTCAAAGAATTGTTTCAAAATGTAGGAAGACAGAAATTCTTTTTTCCTTCAAAGAAAGAACATTTTCTTATATTGTAATTCTAAGCTGCTGTTGTATGAGTAGGATTGTTTAAAAAGAAAATTAGACTGTTACAGTCTTTTAGATGTTAATCCTATAAAAGCTGCTGCTTTTGAAGTTTTCCCCAAGTGAAATCCTACCTCTCCCTAACACACTGTTTCTTTTAAGAGAGAGGTAATTTCATATCAAGCAGGCTAAATGTCAAATTCTTTGTTCTTTTTAGCTGCCAAGTTCATCTAGGTACTTTTTCAGGCTAGAAAAGTTTCTAACCTTAAGGCAATATGGGGACAGGCACCTTTGAGTCAGAGTGAGTAGGGACAGGGATTTAAATATGCTTATATGATCTTGTCAAGTGCCTAACCATAAGCAGTGAGGTAACTTGGGGGCTTTGAGGAAACTTTAATTTACAGTAAATGTTAATCTGATGCTGCAGCTTCAAAATACCTCCCTAGGCAAGGTGCCCAAGAGAGGGGGAGCTGGAGGACTTTGCAGAGGGAGCTCCATGCTCATGCCGAGCAGGCTCTAGCCTGGAGCAGATGCTGCTACACTTGAGGTTTTGGTGGGATGCTCCTGAAGCTGACTGGTTTTGGCTTCACAGCTGAAGAGCCTCTCAGCCATCAGATAATGCTGACAGACAGTCTGACAAATCTTGCTTCCGTGGATGAAGGGAGGCTCTTGCTCTTGCCAAGCTCAGGCTCAGTGGGAGCTGCTCTGTTCAAGAGTCTAGCAGGGAGCAAGGCACTTTGCTTGCTCAATGATAGGTGTGTTTTTCATGGGTAAGAGGCAGCAGTTAGGAGATCCTAATGAGCTGGGAGCTCAGCGAGAGATCTGTGAATCAAGAGCTCTTGTTTGTCGCAGCGGCAGATGTTGCTTCCTCAAGCAGCAGGCATGATTGCTGTCTGGATGGGCTTAAGATGTGACAAGTGCTATCTGACTGGAAATTTGTCATGCTTGACCCCAAGCAAAGACAGAATAAAGCTTGTCAACATAGAGATAGCCTACAGATACATCTGCCTGCTTGCCATCCAAAATCGCTGTGGGTTTTTATTAAACGTAGAGAAGAATGAGGAGCAGTTGGGTTGATTTGAATAGGAAAGGCTCAGTCAGGTTTAATTGCCTTCAGTTGTAATAATCTGTGGAAGAAACTTGAGTTTTAGGAATATACTTAGATGTTTATTTGTGAGAGGGATGGTCATTTGTTGGGCTGGCAAAAGGAAAGACGTTGCAAATTCATCAAAGCTCACCTGACTCTTCTGTTGAGGTTTACAGTGTTCATCACTTATTCCTTCCCTTCTTTTACAGTCTCTTGAGAACTTTTTTTTTCCAGCTTATTACTTCTACAAGTGAACTCCCCCATACCTAGTTGGAACAGCTCTTAGTTTAATAAGGGAAACTTCATGTAGTCCAAGTGGTGTTGAAGATGTTAGGTGCACGTTTGGAGAAACTGACATACAGTACAGCTGTTGTTTCTAGATACCTACCCATACCTGGAGGACAGCAAATACTGGAAGAGAAAAGTAGAGCAGAGAAATAGACTGCTTCTTGAATTCTTTCTAACCCTTGCTAATAACTTCGCTCTAGGAGAAGTTCAGGGATGACAACTCCTTGGACACCTGGTGGACTCTTACGGTCCATCAGACATTAGTACTGTTCAGTTCTGTGCTCCTGAGCTCCAAGTCAAGTGAGCTCTGTTTTTTAAACAGTGGTAGAAAATGGCAGAGGGAGGGAGAAAAGGGAGTCAGATGAATCAAAAACATACAAAGAACCTGGATGATAATAATAGGAATGATGCATTTGAAATTTTGCATTTCAGAGCTGCTGAAATGATAATGCTCCTTTGTTCTTGCTCTTGAGCTTGTAATAGGCTGAGATGAAGATCCCACATTTCCAGACAAGGAGTAGATGCTGTGTTTTCAAGACATTATTTCATCAAACCATGTCATGGTATTCTATTTCCTGTGGCAAATCAAAATCTTTATTTATTTTCTTTATTTGATAATTTCCAAAAGCTCTAATAAAGGGAATATGCTCCATACCAAGAGTCAGATAGTGTTGTTCTCTGTACTTCTGATTTTGTTCTGTTGTTTACAAGAGTTATTTTAACACAGATCTTTGGTGACAGTTTTGGAACTTTTCTTTGGGTACTTCAGTCCAGGTAGATTTGGGTTTAAACTGGCAGAGGGAAGATTGAGGCTAGATGTTAGGAGGAAGTTCTTTCTAATGAGGGTGGTGAGGCACTGGCACAGGTTGCCCAGGGAAGTTGTGGCTGCTCCCTCCCTGGCGGTGTTCAAGGCCAGGTTGGAGAAGGCCTTGAGTGGCCTTTACTAGTGGGAGGTGTCCCTGCCTATGGCAGGGGGGTGGAGCTGGGGGAAACTTGAGGGCCCTTCCAACCTTACCATTCTATGATTCTATAACTTTTTACTGCACACGTGTTTGGTCTTTGTACAACATACATTATTTGCAAGGATATCTCTCTAAGTGATCTGAGGAGTAAGGAGGAAAAGTTACAAACTCTTGTCCTTAAAGTAATTTTTCTGAAGTATACAGATATTCAAGTGCTCATACGTGGCTGTCACGAAATAAGACCTGTANACCATCTTCGTTGCCTCCTCTGGACCTGCTCCAACAGTTCAAGAAGTTTGGCTTACACTGAATAAAACAATGTGATAGAGGCTTATGTTTGAGGAGGGTTTTAATGCCATCCAAAACTGATGTGAGAATGTGAAGAAGAATGTGTTTTCTGGTTGTACAGACTATTTAATGTCATTTTATGTTTTCATCTGGAAGTTGTGCATATATATGTGTGTCACATTGATAAACATTAAGGTGATGAAAGTTGATGAAAAGATATCAGTGATGTACCTTACTCTCTCTTGCCTAAATTAACAGTTGAGTTCTTAAGAGACCTCCTAAAATTCATATCAAGATCTCTATTTAAAGATTAATTTTTAAAACATTAACAAGCTACTGGAAAATACATGAAAGACCTGAGTCATTAGAGGTAGTTCTGCAGTAGATACTGAAGGTAACATCTTATGTGGCTTCTGCCTTTCGTGTGTGAAGAAAAAGAAAACACATTTTCTTCTTATGTCACTGTAGAAATAGCTAAGCCAGCTGTCCAGTGATGCCACTGCTAGAGGAAACAAGTTAATCATTTTGTGATGCTTGTCATAGCTAACAGCAAGTGGATTACTGTGCACAAAACTGAAACGTAACTTCTTCAGGTGTAATAAAGATGAAAGAAATATCAGACTCTCCACTGTTAGTGATGGCTGAATCTTAAAAAGCTCAGAGTATTAGGTTTGGTTTGTTGTGGTTTTGTTTGATTTGATTGCTTGGGTTTTGGTTTTTGGTTTGTGGTGTTTTGTTTTGTTTATTTTTCCAATCCTGTTAATTTATAATTGATCTTCCCTGANTCTATAACTTTTTACTGCACACGTGTTTGGTCTTTGTACAACATACATTATTTGCAAGGATATCTCTCTAAGTGATCTGAGGAGTAAGGAGGAAAAGTTACAAACTCTTGTCCTTAAAGTAATTTTTCTGAAGTATACAGATATTCAAGTGCTCATACGTGGCTGTCACGAAATAAGACCTGTATTTATCTGTATCTACCTGTATTTACTTCCATCATAATTATTTATTGGTAGGGAGGGATACAGACTTTCTGTTGTAAAAGTGAAGCTTAAGAGAACACATCAGTGGAAGCTAGATAATACTAGAAATTCTTTTGTTGTCCTCTGTGTGCACCCAGCAAGTTGAACTGTATTTAACTTCTCTGTCACTGTTAAACTAACAGATAGAGAATCGTAGAATGGTAAGGTTGGAAGGGACCTCAAGGATCATCTAGTTCCAACCCCCCGACATAGGCAGGGACACCTCCCACTAGAACAGGTCACTCAAGGCCTCATCAACCTGGCCTTGAACACCTCCAGGGAGGGAGCAGCCACAACCTCCTTGGGCAACCTGTGCCAGTGTCTCACCACCCTCACTGTGAAGAACTTCCTCCTAACATCCAGTCTAAATCTTCCCTCTGCCAGTTTAAACCCATTGCCCCTTGTCCTGTCATTACAAGACCTTGTCAATAGTCCCTCCCCAGCCTTTCCGTAGCCCTCTTCAGATATTGGAAGGCTACTCTAAGGTCTCCTGGAAGCCTTCTCTTCTGCAGGCTGCAGAGCCCCAACTCTCTCAGCCTGTCCTCATAGGAGAGCTGCTCCAGCCCTCTGACCATCTTCGTTGCCTCCTCTGGACCTGCTCCAACAGTTCAAGAAGTTTGGCTTACACTGAATAAAACAATGTGATAGAGGCTTATGTTTGAGGAGGGTTTTAATGCCATCCAAAACTGATGTGAGAATGTGAAGAAGAATGTGTTTTCTGGTTGTACAGACTATTTAATGTCATTTTATGTTTTCATCTGGAAGTTGTGCATATATATGTGTGTCACATTGATAAACATTAAGGTGATGAAAGTTGATGAAAAGATATCAGTGATGTACCTTACTCTCTCTTGCCTAAATTAACAGTTGAGTTCTTAAGAGACCTCCTAAAATTCATATCAAGATCTCTATTTAAAGATTAATTTTTAAAACATTAACAAGCTACTGGAAAATACATGAAAGACCTGAGTCATTAGAGGTAGTTCTGCAGTAGATACTGAAGGTAACATCTTATGTGGCTTCTGCCTTTCGTGTGTGAAGAAAAAGAAAACACATTTTCTTCTTATGTCACTGTAGAAATAGCTAAGCCAGCTGTCCAGTGATGCCACTGCTAGAGGAAACAAGTTAATCATTTTGTGATGCTTGTCATAGCTAACAGCAAGTGGATTACTGTGCACAAAACTGAAACGTAACTTCTTCAGGTGTAATAAAGATGAAAGAAATATCAGACTCTCCACTGTTAGTGATGGCTGAATCTTAAAAAGCTCAGAGTATTAGGTTTGGTTTGTTGTGGTTTTGTTTGGTTTGATTGCTTGGGTTTTGGTTTTTGGTTTGTGGTGTTTTGTTTTGTTTATTTTTCCAATCCTGTTAATTTATAATTGATCTTCCCTGAACTTACCCAAATGTATTGGGTTGATGGGGAAAGTCACATTGATAAAACAGAGAATGAAAAATTAAAAAAAAGTGGACTTGCCATAGTGTGGGAAGAAATATCTGGGAGAGGATGAAGTGAAGGGAAGCAGCAGCTTCTTGTTGAATGCTTGGCTATGATTATGCAGCTGTAGAGGTAATGTTAATAAATTGCTCTATCATGTATTAAAAAGGATGGTGACAGGTCTGTGTGGAATAGAACAGGAGCAGGATGAATTCTTTCTATTTGTTGTTGGAGAGCCTTAAAGAGAACAGTGAGGTGTTGGAATTTCTTGTGAAATGCAGTACTAGATCTTGTTTTGTGTAACAAAAGTAGTTTTTGTCCACCTGTTTACTGTCTCACCAGAATGGCAGAGGGGTACAGACATGTGTGGGTCCTCTATTGCATTCAGCCTTATAGAGAACCCTGAAGTTAAATCATTATATAGTACATTAAATTGCCAGGACGTTAACAGATTTGAGTAATTTCTCAGTGCCTCTGTAGGTTCTGAGAGTGGAGTGTGACTCAGAAACTACCCAGGAGGCTCAAGAGTAATAAGATATGGGGGAATTTGGAAAGACTTTTTGTAATGGAGCTTCTAAAACACAATATTCACCTTTAAGGCACACACACACACAAATAAGAGAAGGCTGAGCTTAGGAAAAAGAAGATAATATAAGGAATCAAGACCGGACTATAGGCTCACAGTTTCAAATGCCACTCGAGCACTGTCCTTGGATGTGTGTGTGGCACAAACACTTCACCAGTGTCATCTGCTCCTGCAAGCCTCACCAGAGATGCTGTAATCTGTTTAAATAACATTGCTGACCAAGAAGAAGAGAAGCTTTGGAAATAAATATCTTAGAACAGTGTCTTAGAGTGAATTGAAGCTTCTTGACAAGAGCTTTAGGCTTTCTATTTCAGAGATATACTAAGTCTGTAAACAACTTACATATGCCACATGCTTGGTGCCAGATGCTTGCAGCCAGGTTAGCTGAGTCTTCAGAAGCTTCAGGGAAGAAAATGTATCCTGATTTTTGTTGTTGTTGTTTTAATGTCTTTTTCTTGGTGCGTATTGTTATTTTTCAAACTGCTATTGGAAGGCTGAAAGAAGGATTGATCCGTGTGGAGGTTAGAAAAGAGCACCAACATCAATCACTAGACCTTGTTTCCTTTGGCTGTTTTCCATAATGAAGAAGCAGATTCTGGGGTGGGGGTGGGGAAAAAAGTCAAACTGCCTTAAAAATTGGGGAAGAGCACTCATTGTGATGGCTGTGGAAGGCCTTGAAAAACAAACATACACATTTGTAGTTCGTTGTGATTCTCTTCACAGCCTAGTGCTAGGCTGTGATGGTTCTGTCTGTCAGGATTTCATCTACAATGTTAAACCCTACTTATCTTTTGAAAGTAATTGTTCTTTTTTCCTAAACTAGTCCAACCAGTGCATGCCATGACTGTGCAATGACACTTTCATATCTTCACTTGTAGCAACAAAATAGGCTCAGCTATAGAATCATAGAATGGTCAGGGCTGGAAGACACCTCAAGGATCATCTGGTTCCAACCCCCCTGCCATAGGTAGGGACACTTCCTACTAGATTAGGTTTCTCAGAGCCGCGTCCAGCCTGGCTTTAAAAACTTCCATGGATGAGGCTTCTACCACCTTCCTGGACAACCTGTCCCAGGGTCTCACCACCCTCATGGTGAAGAACTTCTTCCTAACATCCAGTCTGAATCTACCCATTTGTAGCTTGGATGCATTCCCATTCCCTGGGATACCCTCTGGCATATCACTACCTGACATCCTAAAACGTCCCACAAAGCTTTCTTGTAGGGCCCCTTCAGATACCGGAAGGCTGTATCCAAGAGTTGTACTTGAAAACTGTACTTGGAACAGGTTGCCCTTGGAGGTTGTGGCTGCTCCCTCCCTGGAGGTGCTCAAGGCCAAGTTGGACAAGACCTTGAGTGACCTGTACCAGTGGGAGGTGTCCCTGCCTATGGCAGGGGTTTGGAACTAGATGATCCTTGAGGTCCCTTCCAACCTTACCATTCTATGATTCTATAAAAGCATGAATTACCTGCCTTTGTGAGGCAATACTGGGCATCCTATCAACATCAAGCATTCTTATTTCCTGGCAGCCTTTTCATTTTAAGTTTCAATAAGAAGTATTAATTAGCAAGAGGAAGGTTTTGAACAGTTACCGATAAAGAAACAACTTACAGCCTTAAATCCAGATTGTGCTCAGCACTTCCATTGCTGTAAAGAAATAAGCAACTGCCTTCTGACAGCCTTGTGAGCCATCTGTGAAATCTGCTGGAAGAGAACTTGGACATGTCTTCCCTTGCATCAGTCCTGGAGACAGTCGCTTCTGAAAAGCGCTTGTCTGTAAAGATAGTTTATGTAATACAACTCAGCTTGCTGAAATGTGTTTGAAATGTGAACCAGTCTGATTACATGGATTTGTAAGTAAAATGCTGTCCAAATTAAGCCTCACATAAGGTAATTAGACATCATTTATGTAGTGAGATTGTATGTTTGACAACTTTCAAAATGACAAACAAATACCAGTCTCGTAAAGTTGAGAGTGTAAATGAAACTTAACATTTGGGGGGGGCAGATGTGATGTGTTCCTAAGAGAGTACACATCTAAGGAAAACATTACACTGATGCCACATCTTTCTAAAGTTCAACTTCTTAAATCCTTTCCCCTCGAATACATGGTTGATCTGCTAGCTCTGTAAATGACTGTGATGACAGATCTGCTGTGGATCTGGTATATGCCATTGCATTGGCTCTGGGTTATGCCGTGGGAGCAAAGGCACAGCTCTGGTTTTCTTGTGTTTGAATCCTTTCATACTTGGAATCTGGCCTGTTTGCTTTATCTGAAGAGATTTATTTACTGCAAAAGCAAAATACCATCCTCCTTGTATCTGCAGGGTGATAGGGGCAAGAAAGTGCTGATGTCAGCATGACCAGGTGAATCCACCTGGTGATCCAAGTCTCTCTCACTTCTATCTCCTGTTTTACCCATCAAATCCTCACTTTGTTTGCTCCTGCTGGTAGGAATTATTTCTGAAACAGTGAAGAATTGCAGCCTGAAAGGCAAAATTTTGAAGTAATAACAAACCTTTCCTGGTTAAAATGTTGTATTTTAGCTTTATGACTTAGTAAATGATTGAAGTAAGTATGAAACTGAAGAAATACATAAAATTCTTTAGGGGAGCAAAGCATTTGGTAATGAGAGATAAATGGATTGCTTGGTGGTGTTGGTGAGGAGCCAGTGGCCCTCTGCACTGCCTGCCATGCTCTGCTTTCAGGGTTCATTCTACCTTCTTTTTTTGCCAGGTTACCTCAGTATTAAAGTGAGTCAGTTACGTTATGGGGATTTATTTTAACTTAGTGGACTATAGGGTTCTGGGAAGCATTTTGTGGCATGTGGTGCACCAGTGGAGATGGATGAATGCAGGGCTCCTGTTTGCTGCTAGCTTTCAGATGTTTGCTGTTCACAGTTTTATCTGTGAGGAAACTGAACAAGTTTTATTTGGTAAGATGAAAAAAAAAAAAAAGTTGTTAATAACTTGAAGCAGGCATCTATTTTTACTTTGTCTTCTCCCAGGCTGTTCTGCCAGGTCCAGCAAAGCAAAGGCATGCAGGAGCATGGCTGATGCTACCTGCAGCTCTGACTTTGCTTAGAAAGTTCGTCACTTTTGAAGACAAAAGGACAAAGTGTGTCAGGTACTGAACTGCTCAGGTCGAGGAGGGCTGCAAACAGGGAGAACTGAGCCTGACAATTGGAATTCAAGGACCATGTAGAGTTTCACCTTTAACACAGAGGTTTTTAATTCCCTGCTTACTTGCAGGGGACAAGATGACCTTTGAGGGTCCTTTCCAACCAGTGCAATCTGTGATTCTGTGAATGTAGAAAATGACCTTGCTGTCTTGTGTGGTTTGGTTTTGCTTGGTGGATGTACTGATATATTGACTTACATCTCACATGTTCAAAAGCCCTTCTCAGATGCTGGTTAATTTGTGTTGCTTCTGCAGTGTTTATTTCTAAGAGTGAAACACCTTAAACTAGAGTGGTGTTTTTGCAGCTCTTCTCCCAGTACAGCCTGTAAAAGATAAAAAATTGTTACAGGCTAGGAATAAGAAATAATCTATTAGAAGCACTGTCTTCAAAAAAAAAAAGCATTTGAAGTTATTAACTGAATTCACTACTTTCAAAAGCATTGTTACCCATTCCAAACAATGAATATTCATGATTGTTATTTGTTTCACAGCTTATTTTCCATGCATTTTAATGTTAGAGAAATTAATGTGATGAATTAATTTTTGCCATTGTCACTGTTTTTTCTCATTGTTTTTGCAAATGGCAGATAGCAATGCTTAAAAAAAAAGTCAGGGCACTAGAAGCAGTGAAGACAAGGAGTTGGAGTACTCATACAATGAGGTTTGATGCATTTACAGACAAGATCCCATGCTAAGGCTGCTTGCAGTTGCTGGAGTTTATACTCAGGAGCTCTTTCAGCCTGAGTCAGTTGGAGTCTTCTCTGGAGACTTATAAAACTTGTCTGGATGTGTTCCTGTGCAACCTGATCTAGGTGAACCTGCTTTAGGAGCAAGGTTGGACTTAGATGATCTCTTCTGGAGCTCCTTTCCAATCCCTACCATACTGTGATTCTGTGTGATTCTTCTATAATCCAATGGGGTCAATACATGGTTCTGGAGCCACAGTGCCTGAAAGAGAGCCTGATTGTTTATGTAATAAATCATAGCATTACTTGAAAAGTTTAGCCACAGAAGCCTCAGAGATGTGTTGTCGGCTGCAGTAAACTTTGTATGCTGATAAACTCAGTCAAACTCCTGGTTTCTGTGCCTTGCCCATCACTAAGTTTAGAAGGGTTCCACTCCAACCTTTAGATTTTAGCCATTGCTGTCTTTTTCTTTGAGTTTCCTTTATTTTGGGCAATATTCTGCTGTCGGCAATTACGTTTAAAAAAAAAAAAACAAAAACAAAACCCAAACAACTCCACCAACAAACAAAACCCCTGAGGTATACATTGATACTAAATGGGAGTAGTTGTGATTCAGGGACCTCAAGTTATGATGGATTGTTGGGTTTGAAAAACAATACTTTGTGTCCTGTGTTGTGTGAGGATCAATAGCAGATATAGTCACTTGACCCTTTTGGACTAAACAGCTTTTGCAGAATAGATTGAAATAGCTTGAGTTAGATGGGCAGGCTTGCCAATGTCAGTCATCTGTTGCTAAATTTAGTGTTTGAAAAAACTGCAGCTTTGCTGTAACGTCTAGTGTCCATATGGAGCAGGCTGTTACTTTCAAGAGGTTGTCCTCAGAAAGTGTTTTAACCAGCCTACAGCTTGCAGTGTCGTCACTCAAATGAGAAACTAGGAACAGGAATCCAAAGGGTTCTTAGGTTTGTGGCTACTGGATGCAGGTGATCTTGAACAGGTCAGATTCCTGCATGCGGGAGGTAAAGAAGAGCTTAATTTAAGGTTGTCAGTTTATTAGAAGATATGTTGTCATTAAAACATATCTGGTGTTCAACGGATCCAAGTGCTGGGGGCTGCATTTTGGCCACAACAACCCCATGCAGAGCTGCAGGCTGGGGTC